>CM059582.1:65782500-65962500 GCA_030407085.1 Trichopria drosophilae | reverse complement strand
ACCTCTGTTCCTTCCACTGCGCCGGGAAGCATCCTTCCTTCAGGCAAGCACTGAATGTCAATGTGAAGATGGTTCCCGCTGTTCTGGGAATAAATGGCCGACAACTTTGCCAAGGAAGGATGGACAAGATGGTGCGTTGGGTCCCCTGGGCTTGATCTTGTTCATGACCGTTTTATACGGTCGCCCCCAGCGATCGCGGTCCACCTCCTCACAAAAGTCCTGCCAGCACTTTCTTTTCGCGGCTTTGATGGCAATCTTGAGCCTCTTTCTCTTTCTTTCATAGTCCGCGGCCAGTTGGTAGTACCGGGGCTTATGGATTGCTCTCTGGTGCAGCCTTCGAGCCTGAAGGCACTCTCGGCGGATATTTGCGATTTCCTCGTTCCACCAGTAAACTGGGGGTCGGCCGCGAGGATTTGTCTTCACGGCCATAGAGGCATCGCAAGCCGCTGTTATGGCTCGGGAGAGGCATCGGGCTCTCTCCTCTGCTGTTCCCTCCACCTCCGTCTGTTCCAAGCTGTAGAGGAACTTTTCCCGATCGAAGGTGGCCGGTGCCCATCTCTCTTTGCTTGCGCTCTGCACGTTTCCTACTGGTCTGCCGGTCAGTTGGAGCTGGTACACCAAGGCTTGATGGTCACTGCCCGTGTATCGGTCGCTAACTTTCCAGCCCAACCCGTCCCCCATTAATTTTGGGTCGACGAAGGTCAGGTCGACTACGGGGGACTTGCCGGCCTTGCAGTAGGTCCGCTTTCCCCCCGTGTTAGCAATCTCCAACTCCAGTAACGAGAAGGCCTCAATGAGGGCATATCCTCGATGGTTGGTCTTCGCGCTACCCCATTCCGTCGCCCATGCATTGAAGTCCCCCCCGATCGCTAACGGGAGTCGGGAGGTTCTTGCACTGGCGACGATGGCCTCCAGGGATCCTTGGAACTCGTCGATGGTAAGACTGGGAGGGAGGTAGCAACTGTATAGTCTTATACCAGCCACCTCCACCCACGTGAAGCTGGGAAGGGGGTCGGACATCTTATTGGATATGTGGAGATTCCCACACACCCAGATGGCCGCCTTGCTGGTGGAATCCTTCACCCAGCTCGGTTTACAAAGGTCCCGGTAAGCCTCGCTGATGACGGCGATATCGGCCTTCTCCTCCTTGACCAGTTGAAACATCAGGTCCTGGGCCACCGCACAGTGATTGAGGTTTATTTGGAGTACCTTAGCCATTGTTGGTCTGTGCTCCAACCTCCTGCGTTGCCCGATGTTTGGCTACGCAGTCCTCAATCTTGTGGCCCTCCTTGCCACACCAGAAGCACTGCGCCGAGCGATCGACCGCGCTCTTACAACCCCTTGCCAGATGTCCGCTCTCGTGGCACCTGTAACAGCGTGGGGGTCCCTCGCGCAGTCGAACCCGGCAATTAACCCAGCCAATTTTAATCTTCCCCTTTTGCAGCAGTGTGTTTGCTACTGCGACGGGAAGCAAGATATTGGCCGCCTGGGTTCCGCTATATGCTCCCCTGAGCTTGATATTCTCAGGGGTCACTGCTTCCGGTGAAGTCATCTCAATGATGGCCTGTGCCACCTCCTCCCGAGTTGTGGCCTCGTTCATGTCCTTGATGGTGATGGCTTCCTTATGGGACAGTGCCTGTACGACAGCTGTCCCTTTTAGGATGGACGTGGCCGCTGCTTGGAGCTCTTGGGTGCACACGCCAGGCGTTGCAAGCTCTATGAGCAGTTCGCCTGCTTTCGTCCGCCTGATGGCGGTCACCCTTTCTCCTAACTGTTGCAGTTCTGGCGCAGCTTTTATGGTTTTCAGGATGTCGACATATGACGCACCGTCCGCTGCCTTGATCTTGATGGCATCGGGGCGGAAGGGTCGAAGGCCGGCTTTTGATTCCGGCTTCCCCCTGTGTCCCTTGCCGACATCCGTTCCCTGCTGCTGCTGCTGCTGCCGTCGTTGTTGCTGTTGTTGCTGCTGCGGATGTTGTTGCTGCTGGTGCTGTTGCGGTTGTTGTTGCTGCAGCTGCTTCGCCTTCTTCTTTAGGCCGTTTCTGACCACCGTAACCCAGTCCTGGTCTTCCGACTGGGGTTGCCGCCGTTGTTCTGCAGCTGGTGGTACGGGGCGTTCCTCTTTATCCGCTTTTTTCCTGACCCGTTTTGTCGCTGGCAGCTTCAGCGGCGAGGGTCCTTTACGCTCCGGCCGTTCGGGGGGCTTACGGAATAGGGGCGACGTTTGGCTCGCCCCGTCCTGGCAGGTGATCAACGCCTGCGAAGCCCCCGAATTTTCTCGTGCCCTGGCATATTCTTGAGCTCCTTGTGGAGATTTTTCTTTTCCTGGATGAATTCCACAAGGAGTTGGAGTTTTTCTCCTAGGCGCTCGAAACTTGCAGTCTCCTGCGCCTTTCCTGACAGAATGTCACTTGTAGCATTTAATGCTGTTGGGGCCGAGTGACCAACCCCAACAACACTGCGGTTGCCTGATAACGACGCCGGAGAGCCCGCTTGCTCACTCGTACCCGACGCCGGTACTGGGGATCCGACCCCTGCACCGTAAGCTTTTATCTGCAGCTGATCTTCCATACTTGGTTTCTTATTCGGGGTTCCTTCCCCTAGCTAGTTCTTTGGTCCGCGTCGGGTATTTTATTTCTCCGATACCTTTTACCAGCATTCCCCGATCCGCCACCTGGGGACGCGCCCGTTAGAAGGAACCAGCAAGACTCCGGCGGGTGTGTGTGTGTGTGTGTGTGTGTGTGTGTGTTGTTCTTTAATATTTCATTTCCTTTAACTTGGCTGCAAATGTGAACCCCTTTTTACATCTATGCGAGAGAAGAAATATAGCATGCAAGGGACAAAGGGCATTCGCTGACTGCATGCCGATATCTTTTGACAACTTTTGCAAGAATGTGTTTCACGGTTCCTGTCGCTTATTTGCGTAGGAAACAATAAAACGTCGAGTGCTGCGCTGCGCATCCACTCCAGGAGTCACTACGCGCGCGATAGAGACCGCAGCTTACCCGAACACAGGGTGCACGAGCTCACCACGAAAGCCGTCGCCACGCGCCCGTGAGAAAGAAATAGACGAGTACAACTGCGCACTGTCCGCCGCGCACACATGGCCGCAACGTTCGAGAACGTTCGCACAAGGAAACGTGTATTTCAACAATGAATTCAAAATACACAAAATATAAGATTGAATATTAAAGACAATGACCCGCGTATCGCGTCAACAAAAAAAACAAAACAACTCGACTCGAAACTCAAAACTCAACTTCGCGCACGCGTCGATACGCTTCTCCCGGCCCCTCCCTGCACCCGACATTTCATGCGATTTACAAAATTTAATCTCTGAAACGCTTCTAAATTTTCGTACATCTTACAAAAATAACGTCTACCGTGCAAGTTGGGACACTCTAGTCGTGCAAGTTGGGACAGCAAGTTTTTTTATTAAAAGACACTGCGATGCCATTTAAATTATATTTTAATACCATTTGATGCATGAAATTATATTTTATTATTGAATTTTTTATTATTGTGACGTATTTCTTTCATTTTATGTATTTGCGTAGTTTTTCGTAATGTCAAGTCGCATTCGGAAAACCAATTACGAAATTTCAAATTGGGATAATGTGGTCGCAGCAATCAAGGAAATAAAATTTGATTACAAGGGAATACGATCCACTGCAAAAGCGCATAATATACCAAACAGTAGTTTGGCGCGATATATTAAATAAAAAAAGAAACTGCTGAAAAGAAAACAAACTGCATCGAAAGAACCGGCACAACGGAAACCTGCAAAAAAACGCGGAAAGAAAAAATCGACTTCTTCATCATGAGAGGATGACGATGATGATGATGATGATGATGTCAATTTTTGTATTATATGCATGAAAAACATGCCTCGCAAACAAACTAACTACAATTCCATCGAATGCAACATGTGCAAACGCGCTGTGCACCTAAAATGCGCTAATATGCGAACAAGTTTTTTTATATGCGCAAATCGTGAATCTGGTTAACTGACAAATGATATTTCATGATTATTTAATAATAATAATATATATAACATGCATTTTATGGCTTATTTTTCATATTTGAAAAAGTGTCCCAACCTGCACGGCAATTTTTTTTTTGCTCAAAAATGTGTTTTCATTAAAATGGCTATACCTTTTGACTCGAACACGCTATTAAATAATTTTCTGTGATAAAGTTGTAGCCAATGATCATACCTTTTCATTGATATTTTACATTCAAGGCCTCTTTGTGGGTCTTTTCGGCATATTTTCAAGATTTTTTTTTACTAGTAAAATGCATTTGATTTCATGAAACTTTTTACATATTATATGTCAGTAATCGAAGATTATATAAAAATTTTTTTGAACGATTTCACGCATAGGCGGCTTCAAAATGGCGGCTGAAGTGAAGGCGGAAAAAAAAGTATGGCCTCTGAAATCTCCAGTTCTATTCGTCTGAAACAAAAAAACTAAAAAGATTCTTAAAATATAGGTCATTGGCTATTGCAGGGATTAGGAGAAATGAATTTGGTCCAAAAAAAAAAAATGGCGGACTTTAGAATTTTTCACCCCTTTTTCACCACTAAATTCGTCAAAAAAAAGGGTTAAAAGTGAACTGAAAATTATGATTCTAGTCCGGACCAAAACTACGCATGTTCTGAACAATCTCTGAAATTTTCAGCCCGATCAGTTAAACAGTTTTCCCAAAATCGTGGGCCAAAGGTCGAAAAACGTAGTTTCGAGAAAAACGCGTTTACAGTTTTGGGTTGAAAATTGATAGTAAAATCATAAAAAAAAGCTTCTTACGCTCAATCGGCGATGCCTGTTCCATACATAATGCCTTCCTGCTCATCAAAGTAATCGTTTTGGGTAGATTGTGCGTTTCTGAGCTCAGTTCTTGGCTCTTTTGATGCATTTAAGCTTTGCCGGTTCGCTGTTTGGATGCGAGTGCGGTCACGTAGTTTTGCAAGTTCGGCTGCATTTCTTCCGTTGGTAACTCCCATTGTCTCTATAACTTTCAACAACGGCTGAAAACCTTCGTTAAATGTGCATGCAGCACAATAGCTCGCAATCTCGACGATTTTTTTACCGGCGAACATGTTTTTAGGCACTAAGTGCCAAACGCACGAGTTGAAAGCCTCGTTTGAATTTTGCGTATCAGCTCCAGTACATCGTACGCATTCTTTTTTTTTACAATAACATCTTCACCGTAGGGAGCAATATCTTTTAGCTGTTTAAAAGTTTTGGTGTCGCCATCGCCTACACACTTTTCATAGTAAACGTTATGTAGACTCACCGATCTTTCGAACATTTCAATGACAGAGTTAACTTCCATTAATCCAGCACTGCCTTCATGATTAATATCACAGGTTGATTGGTGCTCTTCGTACCATACATTGAATTCGATATCATCTTTATTGCCTTTCCACGTCGAACACTTATTGCACACACTCGTTTTCACGACTAGGTCGAGAACTTTTCCGGAATATTTTCCAATTAAAGTGGCCAAACCAATGAGAGAAGAAAAACCCCTTCGAGCCCACGAGCCATCGCCAGAAACTGTGAGACGATTTTTTACGTTGCCAGCATTTTCATTTCTCTGTTGCTCTTCCTCGGCTGCTTTTCGAAAAACGATGTATACAACAGCCTTCGCTGTTCACAAAAATTGCATATTCCTTGAAATCCAACGCCGACCATATGCATTGCAAACACGAATCGACGATTTATTTCGAACGATGAGGCAATTTATGGAGAGTTTGGAATTCGAATTTCTGTTTCACACTTACACTGCACGGCTAATTGAAATCTTAGGCCTTTTTCCGCACGTTTTGAAACCCGTATATTGCTTTTACATGTCTTACACATAACAATGCCTTGTAATGTAACAAATAATGCAAAATTCACTATGTGATAATGCAAACTAGGATCAACGTTCACTTCAAAATCCGGATTGTTTTTTGTTATTTTACGAGCCGATGCACTTGTCTCACTTTTATTTCTTTCACTTGTGTGTCTATTACCTTTAATTTGTCTTTTTTTTGACGTCCCGGCTGACTATTCGCGGTTCTTTTTCTATGCTTCGTTATGTATATATATTAGCGTTTATGGAGCAATATACACACGACAACAATATTTTTCACGAAAATTAACGTTCGGATAGTCTCACACGATGCCGACAATGCGGGAAAATCAAGCCTGACCTGAGAAGCCGGCGGCAAAGCGAAGCGAACCGTTACAGTGGATATATGTGGAAATGCCATTGTGCGCTCATATCAGTACTGCTTAGAAGCGCCTGTAGGACTTCTTCTCGGTCGATAATCGATTTCTAACTATTTGTACACTAATTCTACATACTTAAGGTATCCGAAAATGATGTTTTTGGAAAATCGAAAATTTCGAAAAAATAAACCCAGAAAGAGGCCTTAACATAATTTGCATCCGTTTCAATACCACACACCAAAAACGAAACCCGTCCCAACCTGCAAGACATTCTCTTACTCATACATTTCGAATGGTATCGAGCACTTTTTTGGAGTAAGTCTCCAGCATGTTCCAGACGTAATTTTAATTTTTTATTACAATCATGTCTGTTTTGTAATTCTAGTGATCCGTCGTCACTGGGCCCTGTTGTAGTTAAAAAGTAAGTTAGATTGTCTTTCTGCATGTATAGGTGGTTTCTTATTTCTATTAAGTTTCTGCTTCTGCGTTTAGAATTTTCGTCTTCTGTACCTATCTCGTTCATATTGGATTCGTTTTGGTCATCAGTATCGTTATCAGCTATCCATTGTTTATTTAATTTACTTTTTTGTTGGTGAGTATTTGGTTCTCCTGTTATAGTATTGTTATCTTCACCTGAGCGATCGTTTTCCGATGTTTGTGAGTTTTGTTTATTCTTTGGTGGTCTACACTTTTTATTTCCTTCCTGTTTTGTTATTTTCTGATTCTTTTCCTTGCTCATTTGAAATCTTTCTGGTTGTTTGGTATTCCGTGAGCTTCTTCGTAGTTGGATTTTGTTATCCTGATTTTCAACTTGTGCTATGATTGCTGTTTTCCTTACTGGTACTTCATAAAATTTATTATTTTGAATTGTTGGTTTTGGTACTTCTTCCTGTGAATTAGGATAATTCCCTCCGACGTGATTCAGTTTGTTGCAATATGTGCAAAATTGAATATTAGGTGGTAGGCAATATTTTGGGCCTGTATAGTTTACTTTGTTGTTGTTTTTTGGCAATAATATGTTATATATTGAGCAATGGGTTACTGGTATTTCGTATGATTTTGGGTTAAAGGTTTTGGTACTTTTGACAAATTCTATATATGGTCTTGTGTCTTCTTTATATAAATAATCTTCGATATTATTTTTCCTCTTGTATCCTAATCCTTTCCTATCTGTTTGTGACTTTAGTTTGATTGGTTCTTTAATACCCTGATTGTATTTTCCTATACCAGATCCTTTCCAACCCATTCCTTGCATCATTTGGGTTATCTTATTATGATATATTTTATTTTTTGTGTTTTCGATTTTCAATACTTCTACTGGATTTCTGGGTAATGCATCTGCGTTTACATTTGCTTTTCCTTTTTTATAAATAACATCAAAATCATATTCTAATAAATTGTGCATCCATTTCGCGACTCTAGAATTTGGATCTTTCTTTGTTTTGAAGGATGTGAGAGGTTTGTGGTCTGTTCCAATTGTGAACTGTCGACCGTAAACGTATGGTCTAAAATGTAGTATTCCATAATATATTGCGAGTGCTTCTTTGTCGTAGATTTCGTATTTCTTTTCATGCTCATTTAAAACTCGTGATGTGTATGATATTGGTTTATCGCTGCCTATTTCTCCTTGGGATAAAATTGCGCTTATTGCGAATCCTGGTGCGTCTGTTGTTATTATGAAAGGTTTGTCGAAGTATGGGTATTGTAATACTGGTGCGCTACATAACTTCTCTCGTAATGTATCAAATGCTTGTATTTCTGCGTCTTCCCATTTGAAAGGCACATCAATTTTGAGTAAAGTTGATAATGGTTTTGCAATTTCTGAGAATTTATATATAAACCTTTTATAATATCCGGCTAGTCCTAAAAACTGTCTGATATTTTTCTGGTTTTTTGGAGCTGGGAATTTTGTTACGGCTATAATTTTGTTTGGATCTGGTTTTAAGCCTTCTCCTCCTGTAATGTGTTCTAAATAGCAGACTTCCTTTCTTAGAAATTCGCATTTGTCGGGTTGTAATTTTAGATTTGTGTCTTTTAGTCTTTTCAGGAGTTTTTCACAATCTTATTTCGTGCTCCCTTAAGGATGATGCGTATATTACTATATCATCAAGGTAGACAAAGAGTTCGTTTCTCTGTAACCCAGATAGTACTATATCCATTAGTCTTTGTAATGTGGCTGGTGCGTTTTCTAGTCCGAACGGCATTCTGTCGAATTCATAGTGTCCGTGCGGTGTAGAAAAAGCCGTTTTTTGCGCGTCGGGTTCGTCCATTTTGATCTGTAGGAATCCTGATGCTAGATCGAAAATTGAGAAGTATTTTGCTCTACCGAGTTGATCCAAGATGTCAATAATGTTAGGGATTGGATATGAGTCTCCTATTGATTTTTCATTAAGCTTTCTGATGTCTAATACCATTCTCCATCTTTTATTGCCCTGGGAATCATCTTTTTTTGGTAGTATCCATATAGGTGTGTTGTATGGTGATGTGGATGGTTTTATAATTCCTGATTTTAATTGCTCAGTTATTTGCTTATTAATTTCCTCTTTGTGTATGGGCGGAAATCTGTATTGTTTGGTATTTATGGGGATTTCACCAGTTGTATTTATTTTGTGTTTGATCAAGTGTGTGAATCCTAAGGGTTCTTCCGGCAGGTGGAATACATCGGCATTGGCGTTTATTATTTTTTCTATGCTCTCTCTTTCTTCTTAATTCAAGTGTTGAATTCGCAGCAGTTCTTTCACTTTCTTTGCTCGTTTTGTTTCCGTGACTGTAAAGCATTTCTTCGTGTGTTTTGATGTTTCAGTGTTTTGTATAGATTTGTAATTATTTTCCTTTAAAAATTCTGAATATGTAAAAAATGTGTCGGAATTGGCGCCATTTAATTGAGGATCCGTTGTTTGTTCGGTTTCAGGAAGTTCGGTGTGTGTTTCTTGATTATGGTATATTTTAGTGTCATCTGGATTTTTGAAGGATTTTAGTATTTGGTTTATTAGATCGTTTTCTTCTTTACTTTCGATGTTATTTTCATTCTATACGTTGTTATTGTCAAATTTTATTTTATTGGAGTTATTCTCATAATCGGCTTCATAACTTGGTTTTTGGTTTTCTTGGGCGTTTAAGATTGCTATTTGTTTATTTTCATCACATTCTTTTTTGCTCCCTTCATCAAGTATTTCAAAATCTGTTCCTAGTTCTTCAAGTTTTAAAGTAGGAATTTCTATTTCCATTTCTTTGTTCGTTGTATTATAGATATTTAAGTAAGCTTTTCCATTATTATTTTTTATTACGGCATCTCCTAAATGTACGTACTTGTACGTTCTATATTATCAATACGGGGCACGTATCCATACTTAATTTCCTTATTTTCGATATTTATGTAGAATATGGATATTGTTCTTGCAGATATTACCATACTTTCTTTGTGAAAGTTAATTTTATTGCCTTTCTATTTGATATAGTTATTTTTGTAATCTATTGTTGCCTGATGTTCGTGAAAAAATTCTGAACCTAGTATACCTGCTGATTCTATAGGAAAATTGTTTCTTACTATATGGAATTTCGTGTTATATCCTAAGATGTCTAGTATTACTACCCCCATCGTTATTACGGGTTCTTCTGTAATTCCTTTTAAATCCACAGTTTCTGATTCGTCTACTAGTGTTTCTCCTTTTATGTTTTCTTCTTTTATTATGTTTACACTAGCACCAGTGTCTACCATTAAATCGACAGTTGTGTATAGGTCCTTTGATTCTATTTTTGTTATTGGTACTTCGTTTTTACTAAGGTTTATCATCTTTAATTCTCTTGGTCTGTGGTGGTTGTTCGCATAAAGTTCATTTGGCGCTTGTTCCCGATCTCTCTCCCCGCGCCTGTCCGGAGAGGATCGTTTTCATTTCCCGATTTTTGTGTTAATTCCTGAAGTAGTTCTGCTCGCATTTCTTCTTTAAATTTTAGTTTCCTGTAGTCACGCCAAGAGTGCTCTATATTTTTGCAATAATTGCACTGTGTTGACGGCTGATAATTGTGGCTTTTCGGTTGGTTAAGGCTTTGATTCTGTCGGTAATTTTGCGGTTGACTGAAATTTTGATTTTGATGGTAATTCTGATTTTGACGGTAATTATGATTTTGACAGTAATTTTGCGGTTGATTGAAATTTTGATTTTGACTGTAGCGTTGAGGTTGGTTCAAGTTTTGATTTTGGTTGTAGCGTTGTGGTTGATCGGAATATTGACGGTAATTTTGCGGCTGATTGAAATTTTGATTTTGACGGTTATTCTGCGGTTGATTGAAAATTTGATTCGGACGGTTATTTTGTGGTTGATTGAAATTTTGATTTTGATTGTAGCGTTGTGGTTGGTTCAAATTCGGGTTTTGATTGTATCGTGGTTGATAAAAATTTTGGTTTTGACGATAATTTTGCTGTTTAGGTAGTCAGGTTTATTTATAAGATTTTGAGGGTCTATTGTTTGAGTATTCTGAGGTTGGTTATAGTTTCTGAAGAAACATGTTATTGCATCGTGGCCAGGTTTTTTACAAATTTAACACTTTGTGCAGTCTGTACTTATGGTTTGTATTTTTGGGGTTTTTCTCTTCTCGTCCAATTTTTCTTCGATAATTCCTCTAACGTTGTTGGAGATTTTTAATTTTTTTTTCAATTTGTATTGCTTTTTGTACTGCTGTTGACAAGGTTTCTAATTCTAAATAAGCCATCCTAATTTCTATCTGTGGTTTTAGTCCATTGATGAATACTTCTAATACTTCATCGTCTGTCTGTTTTTTCTCTGCTTCAGTAACTTCTCCGTTTTCGTTTATGGCTTTATATATTTCTAAAATTCTATCTGATGTTTCTCTAACGCGATTAGCATATGAAACTACGTTTTCGACATCTAATTGGTGCATTCGAACTAGTTCCTGCCTAATTTCTGTTATGGTATTTGCTGGGGAATATACTTCTCGTAGTCGTTTTATAAGGGCGTTGATCTTCATTTTTGACAGAACGGCGGGCTTCGCCTTTCAATCTATTCTTGACTAGATCTAATTCCGATCCGGGTAACATTTTCAATGCTTCTTCACATGCGTCCACAAATGTGTAAAATGCTTTGGGATCTCCGTCAAACCTAGGTACATTTTCTACGGCGTGGTTTAAAGTTAATTTCTCGAGGGTTATTCGCCATATTGTCGTTTATTAGGTCTCCTTCAGTTACTGTTTTATAATTTTCGTCTCCACTGTCAGAACTTTGGGAGTCTTGAAAATGTTATATGGTATTTTTGGTCAATGGGGTGCTTGTATGTATTTGTAATCCTAAGGTATTCTTTCCTTCTTTGACTGTAGCTTCGTTTAATATTTCGTCGATATGAAAGTTTAGTTTCTTGATTTTTTCAAATACTCGGTCTGTTTGTTGCCGTTCGTCGTACTCTGAAGTTATAGGGTAATTAGTATGTGATACAGGTGGTGTATCGTCTGTTTGTGATGCTTGTTCTATTCGTTTCGGGTGAAATGCCTTTTTTGTCGGTAACCCCTGTTTTGCTGATAATTCTTGTTTTGTTTCCTCTGTAGATAATGTTTGTTCGGTTTTTTTTATTAGTTGAGGTTTGTTCCGTTCGTTCTGCTAATAATTTTTGTTCTGTTTGTTCAGCAGATGAAAATAATTTTTGTTCTGTTTGTTCGGTAAATTAAATCGGTTTCGTTTGTTCTGTTAATAATTTGTGTTGTATTTGTTCGTTGGATGGGATCGGTTGTGTTTGTTCTGCTAATCATTTTTGTTCTGTTTTAGATGGAATCGGTTTTGTTTGTTCTGCTAATAATTGTTGTTCTGTTTGTTCGTTGGATGGGATCGGTTTTGTTTGTTCTGCTAATAATTATTGTTCTGTTTATTCGTTAGATGGTATCGGTTTTGTTTGTTCTGCTAATAATTTTTGTTCTATTTGTTCGTTAGATGGAATCGGTTTTGCTAGTTCCACTGTTTGTTTTATTGTTGGTGGCGTCTGTTCTGTCTGTTTAAATATCCTTTGTTTTCTGTCGGTAACCAGGGCAGGTCCTAGTAATGAAGCTTTAGTTTCTGGATCTAAGTTTTTAGTAGACTTACGAGTTAGACGCTCTCCTGACATTTAAGCTACTTAAAAGAAATATTTTATAAATATTATTTCATTCTATGTTTAAAAAAAAAGGAATGGGAATGCCAAAACGATCCTCAGGTACTCAGTTGAAGACGCCGCCGCCAGCCCGATGTGACCGTATGGGTGGAGTATAGTGAAATATAGTTACATGATGAAATAAAGTAAAGTTTTCGGTGAGCCTAATCCCCTCCGAATTACTCGCACATCCGGACAATCCGCTTAGAACGTTGTTAAGACAAAACAGGAGAAAATAAGTCAGGACAGGTGACACCGAAAAATAAGAAAACAAGTTAGGCTGGGCGAGGTGGTAGTTTTATTCTTGAATTAGAAATTTGGCGTGATGGTCAGAAAGTCATGACCTAAGGAAGACAGCATGCTTTCATTGACCCAGGTCAGCGGGTCAACCAGTCGAATTCGATGCCACGAAGTCTCTCGGAAGGCGGCCATACTGATCGAGTGGGCAAAGTGACAATATTTGATTGAACCACCAACTGGCAATGGCACGCAGGATGACTCAACCAGCAGCACGTGGGCATCTTCAGAATGGTGCTGTTTTGATGGTAAAGCGGTAGCGCTGCAGTAGCAGACGCCTCCCATTGCGGGGATCAAGATATTTATTGATTTAGGCGGTAGCGTTGCAGTAGCGGACGCTTCCCATTGCAGGGATCAAGATATGTATGAATTAAAGCGGTAGCGCTGCAGTAGCAGACGCCTCCCATTGCAGGGAACAAGATGTGTATGAATTAAAGCAGTAGCGCTGCAGTAGCAGACGCCTCCCATTGCAGGGAACAAGGACTTAATGATACGTATCTGATTGACTCACCGAACTGCGATGCGAATGACCCCCCCTCTGCCGGATAGCGTTCTCGGAAAACGCCGAAGTAGCAGAAGAAGTGGGAAGGAAAAATGATAAACACGCAGTACCTGCGCGGTGTTATTGTTTTCGGGGATTATATTATTCAATGTTAACTTTATTAAATATGAACAAACAAACAGACAATTTATAGCTGGTATTTCACGATGCTTCTACTTCTATGCATGTACGTTATTACTTTTAACAAACGTTGTTGTCGCCATTTTCATAGTGAATTCGACGTTCAAAGTGCTATCATTATTCCGTTGTCAAGATAACCACAGTAACAACAATGGGGATTGTTGCCACTATTTTGATATCAAGACAACTGTAATAATAACAGCTAATACCGCTGCCACCACTTTGTTACGACCGGAATTGAACTCGTTTCGTGAGATCTCTCGCTAAGTCGCCGAAAGGTAGGTCGGTCTCAGAGGCCGACCTGGAGTTCGAGGTGGAATGTTCGGACGCGAGAAATGAGGAGTAGGGGATAAAATAAAGTAAGAGTAAATTTGTGAAAGTACTATTTATTTTCCTATTGGAAGTTGGTGCCTCTGAAGATATTCTTCTACAGTTATTTTGGTTTTAGTTTCGGAGGGTGGTTCTGTTGAGGATTCAGGTAGAGGGGACGTGGACGGAGGAGGTAGGAGAGTCGGGAAATTGCAGAAAATGGAGAATTGGTCGAGCGAGAGCGTTGGGCGGCCTGAGTCAGGCGGGCTCTCTTTATGCGGGGCCTTTCTTGAGCACCTGGCACTGAAAAGTGAAAAAAAAAAGAAAATGGGGGTCAGTGTCCTGTATGTGATGGAGGGGGACGAGACCAATCAACGGAGAAAGGAAAATCTCTGAGTCCCCGCTGGTTGGCCTGCCAAGTTAATAGGCGGTTAGAAAAAGTGAAGGGAAAATGTGGGGGTACCTATGGGTCGATTCCGGGGCGGAGCGCCTGCATCCGACCTCGGGATCTTCCGAGGATAGGTCGATCTAATTCCCAGGTGAGGGAGGGCGGTTCACTGTGGCCTATGGCCTCTGTATACCACCCGTTTACCGAGCCTCAGATAGACCCCTAACAGTCGACAAAAAAAATAAAATTGAAAAAACGCGATTGTCCCTACGGGTGCCTATGCACCAGGTGGACCAAGCTAGCCCCTTTGCAACGGGGAAAATAACGGAGGCTGCTAACCTCTGTACATCTCCCGGGCGCCGGTAACTACAGGGTCCCTACAATTATTTAAGGGTTTTATACTCACTTCTCGTGACGGATGTCCTGGGCCCCGATGTGAGAGCCTTGACGGGAGCTGGTTGGATCCGGCTGCGATGATGCTGGGCTGTGGAAGCTAGCCTGGATCTGGCTCGTCCTGGCTGGAGCTGTGTCCGGTTGTCCTGGCTGGTGCTGAATTGGCCCTTTTTCCTTTCGAGAGCTCGACTTAGTGTTTGATGAGCAAAATTTTTGACTGCCTTCTATGATTTTCGTATGCCTATTTATACCAATTTTCTGCTCACTGAAACTTCGGTGATGCGAGATTTATCGAGGTCGGAGAGGTGAAAGGAGATTTGTCTTTTGTTGAGGTTTCGTAATTTTTTTAACTAATGCTGATCCGATGGACAATTTTGTTTTTTTTCGATTTGTACATTTGGTTTCGCAAAATTTACACAAAAGTTAATTACATGATGAACGTAATAAACATACAAAAGAAGGCGTTAATCGCTGGTGTAACAAAATTAATAATAATCCTCGGAGTTTTGACATTTCGACGAAAATCATTATTTATACAATATTATGTGTTTTTCTTTAAACTCCCATGTGATGTTAAATGTAAAGCAAAGTTATTGACAACATGACTGTGTAATTTTTAAGCTATTGTTTGTTAGTGCGACGTGCAAAATTATTAGTATGGTGGTTTGTTTCATTTTGTGACAAAAAGATGGAGGAAATTATTATGAGTGATATTGTGTTATATAAATACTTTGTTTATTAATTAATTTTGCGGAAATAGTAAAATAAAACGTTGTTCGGGCGTGACTCCAGTGAGTAATCACATATGTGTGCGTGTGCTTGTATGTGTGTAAATACATAATTATTTATAATTTAATATTGAACTTGAGAAAAACATGGTTAGGTTTGATTTCGGTTTTTAATGGGATGTTAAAGTTCTGATTATTAAATTGTTTAGCTGGTTTAATTGTTTTGTTTAATTTTTGTAAATGAATTATATTATTTATGCATTTTTAGTTATATTTTAAATGTGTGGAAATTTGCGCGGAGTCATAACACAGTATTGGTTGTAATTATATATTTTTATTAGTTTCGCAAAAACATAAAGTGTAAGTTGAGTAATCATTAACGGATCTTTATGTATCAGCGTATCTGTGTGTGTATGTGCGTATACAAGCATACAAACAATATCTGCATTATTTATGCATATTTTTTATAATAATTGGAAAAAATAATATCGGGGAGATCTCGAATTATTGGTAAATGGTAAAATAATTTATTTGTTAATTTGTTTAATTGCTAAATTTATTTATTGGGTTTTCATGGTAAATTATGGTTTTTGCGTATGTTTATTTATATCGAAAATGTGCGAAAAATTCCGCTTAACCTTATCATGATATTTATTATCTATATTTTTCATTATTGTTTGTTTAAACGAAGAAAAACGAAAAAAAAATACGGGTTAGGTAATCGTGAATGGGTTTCTATGTTTTGGTGTATGTGTGTAATTTTAAAAAGGGTGTTTGTGTAGATGAGTAGAACAAAACCATTAAATAATTCCTGTTTTATCAACCTGCGGCGTCGGAGTATAAATAGATTTTTTCCTAGTGATCTAATTCCATTTCTTTTTTAATAGCATAATGAACTAAATTAGCTACTGTATTTGCACCTTTTTTAAAGTTCCTTCTAAAAAGTAAAACATGTAACTTCGATCGCTCTTATGCACATGTACATTAAAAATGTAAAGCCATAATAAACGACAAAAAAAACTGGACATTAACGGGTATTTTCGGCAAAGGGAGGTTTTGAGCAAAATCAAATTCGAGACGTAAAACATTTTCTAATTTTAACATTTCTTTTGTACAGTCTTGGTATTGCTTCACTAGTGACTTGTGCTGTTTGTAATCATCATCATCAAGTTTATTTGCTTCTTTCTCCGAACATATATTGCAAACATCTGTTTGTGGAAGTTTGAAAGAAAAATTTACATAATAGTTAAAATATTTACAATATGTGGACTTCGCAATCGGAGCCTCCACATTGCCTGTGACAGATGCATAGTAGTCGACTAACATTTCGTAAAGATCACTCAAAGACAAGTCTGTGGATTCAAAATAGTTTAAATCGGAATAGTCCAGTCACTATGTACATTTGAAAAAGACAAAATTCCTAGTAGCAATTTTTTTTCTCTAGGTTGTAGGGGACATCGAGAAAAGCTTAACTCTCATTTTTCAGCACCTGAGAGCTCATGCTTCTTTTGCTAGATTAAAAAACGTGAAAAACTCGTTTTTTGGCGATAACTCGTGTTCTAATAAGGCAAAATACTTTTATAATAGCTCATTTTAACGCGTTTTTCCCGCTCTACAAATTATGTTGTATAACTTTTTTTGATTAATCGATTGTTTTCGGGATATCGAAGAATTAAGTAAAATAAAAGAGATAAATTTTTAGTTTTTTGCGTTTTACTCGAAAGTTTCGATCGAAAATGAAAAACTTTTCAAATAAAAGTTGTAGAGCATAAAAAAATGAACAACTTTCATATATTATACATTCACTTTTGTTGAAAAATACTCCTTGTAGAGCGCTCTCAAAGTGAGAGTTCCGCGTCAGCGGCTCAGCGGTGAATCGGCTGTGTCTCTACGCGGCATGAAATCGCTGCGCCTGTGATTTCCGACTTTACTATTATGAAAAATTAATATAATATATATTTTTCACAGGCTTTATGATGCTGTACAAGTTATTTTTTATGGCACCTCGAAAATTGTAAATAATGTTCCACGAATCGAACGCGTAATTATAAAATATGATCATTTTTGTTCTTTCGTATGTTTAATTATTTTTTTGCAAACAAAATGTATTTCGTTATTTTAATATTTATACAAAATAATATGTAATTGCTGTGAATATAAAGTATTATCGTTATATATATTAAAATGCTTTTTCGTATCAACGTTTGTATATCGTTGACGAACGTGGCAGGTTTATACCTGCGAAGGGTCGAGCGGCTGGCCGGGTGACGTAATATAATGGAATGCAAGGATAACATAAGAAAACATCTGTCCCTCTGTGCGTGCTTGTTCTTGTTTTGCTCGCGTCTTCTCACAGTTTCTTTCTGAATTTCATGGGGAGCGCATGCATTTAGTAAGAAGAACGTAGTGAATTTTTCGGTAGTGAGTTTTTGTGACAGTTTCTGCCATTTTTAGCAGATTGTTAGTGCAGTTATTGCACTTTTTTGTTTGTGCCACTTTCGAGCACCTTTTTAATGCAGTTTTTATTCTTGAACTCTTTGTAAGTGCCGTTTGTGGACACTTTGTCATTGCCGTTTTGGAAATTGTTGTAGTTTAGTTTTTCGCGAATAACAATGAGTGCCTCAAATTGCTTTATATGCAAGCAACCTTTGATTACAGACTGTTTTCGGGATATCGAAGAATTAAGTAAAATAAAAGAGATAAATTTTTAGTTTTTTGCGTTTTACTCGAAAGTTTCGATCGAAAATGAAAAACTTTTCAAATAAAAGTTGTAGAGCATAAAAAAATGAACAACTTTCATATATTATACATTCACTTTTGTTGAAAAATACTCCTTGTAGAGCGCTCTCAAAGTGAGAGTTCCGCGTCAGCGGCTCAGCGGTGAATCGGCTGTGTCTCTACGCGGCATGAAATCGCTGCGCCTGTGATTTCCGACTTTACTATTATGAAAAATTAATATAATATATATTTTTCACAGGCTTTATGATGCTGTACAAGTTATTTTTTATGGCACCTCGAAAATTGTAAATAATGTTCCACGAATCGAACGCGTAATTATAAAATATGATCATTTTTGTTCTTTCGTATGTTTAATTATTTTTTTGCAAACAAAATGTATTTCGTTATTTTAATATTTATACAAAATAATATGTAATTGCTGTGAATATAAAGTATTATCGTTATATATATTAAAATGCTTTTTCGTATCAACGTTTGTATATCGTTGACGAACGTGGCAGGTTTATACCTGCGAAGGGTCGAGCGGCTGGCCGGGTGACGTAATATAATACAATGCAAGGATAACATAAGAAAACATCTGTCCCTCTGTGCGTGCTTGTTCTTGTTTTGCTCGCGTCTTCTCACAGTTTCTTTCTGAATTTCATGGGGAGCGCATGCATTTAGTAAGAAGAACGTAGTGAATTTTTCGGTAGTGAGTTTTTGTGACAGTTTCTGCCATTTTTAGCAGATTGTTAGTGCAGTTATTGCACTTTTTTGTTTGTGCTACTTTCGAGCACCTTTTTAATGCAGTTTTTATTCTTGAACTCTTTGTAAGTGCCGTTTGTGGACACTTTGTCATTGCCGTTTTGGAAATTGTTGTAGTTTAGTTTTTCGCGAATAACAATGAGTGCCTCAAATTGCTTTATATGCAAGCAACCTTTGATTACAGACTGTTTTCGGGATATCGAAGAATTAAGTAAAATAAAAGAGATAAATTTTTAGTTTTTTGCGTTTTACTCGAAAGTTTCGATCGAAAATGAAAAACTTTTCAAATAAAAGTTGTAGAGCATAAAAAAATGAACAACTTTCATATATTATACATTCACTTTTGTTGAAAAATACTCCTTGTAGAGCGCTCTCAAAGTGAGAGTTCCGCGTCAGCGGCTCAGCGGTGAATCGGCTGTGTCTCTACGCGGCATGAAATCGCTGCGCCTGGGATTTCCGACTTTACTATTATAAAAAATTAATATAATATATATTTTTCACAGGCTTTATGATGCTGTACAAGTTATTTTTTATGGCACCTCGAAAATTGTAAATAATGTTCGACGAATTGAACGCGAAAATATAAAAAATGAGCATTTTCGAACTTATTTACATTTCATAATTAGTTGCAATTAGAGCAAAGAAGATATTTTTTTAATATTTCGTAATTATTGCAGGTATTTTGAACACCGTAAAATTGTCCTCTACCAATCGAATCTGTATTTATCATTGCAGACATAATAGTCTATACGAAAATATAGTTACACTTACCGGCTGATAAAAAAAAATACAAGAAATTTTATTTTTGGATATAATTGATCTTAACCTATGTATGAAGTTTGAAACAATAAGTGTATCGACAACATTTCATATAAAAGAGTAAACAATATTTATTTATTCATTAACCATTAAACTAATTGTTATTATATTAAAAGAAATACACATAATTTAGTTGTATCTAAGTCATTTAGTTGACGGCTGGTTGTCATCTTCTTCTTCTTCTTCTTCTTCTTCTGCAACGGAAGGTGATGTGTCAGGGTTTTCCGCGTTTTCTTTGTCGATATTTTCTAAACATTCATTAATTTCATTTCGGACTATTTCTGCTGGAGTAACTGCATGTAGACACGTTTGCCCGGAACAGTGGTAACAAATGACTGAACATTTGATGCCTGCTTTCCTGCAGCCACATGCACCACTGCAACTTCCTTTGCATTTACAGGAAATTAATTTTAATAGTTCTTCAGGTGCTGGTGGCGCATGGTTTCTGATTGGTTGTAAACCTGCATAAGTTCTAACCCAGCCATAGTTTTCGGGCTCTTTTTCATTACCTAGCCAAGTCTGGATTTGGTGGTAGGTGCGCAAAATGTGTTCCTTTGCGGAGGTTTTTGTTGGTGGCAGCGTGGCTAAATTTAACTGAGTGTTTGAAGCTGATTTGACAAAACATTTGAAGCGTATCGTATCCAAGCATTTGTCCTCTTTTCGACCTCCATACAAAGCGACCAGGAACACTTCTCCAGCCGACGTCAAGACTTTATCATCAATTGTTTAATCATAAATCTGGCCGATTTATCAACGTTGTAATAAATTTCATCTTTCCTACATTGAATAGAGAGGACGTGGTATCACATCCGCTTAACACATGTAAAAAAAGGATATTACTGCGGATGGAATCATCGTATTTGAAACTCGTACAATTGAAAGTCGCTTCTTTGACTTTGCCTTTAGCAGGCTTTGTGAAAAATATATTCTTTGCATTAGGTGCCAGTCCAGTAAGTAACACCAGTAAGTCGATGTCCTCACCGACAATTTCAGCTGAATCATACATTTCAACTTTTTCGATTGCTGTATTGACGAGTAGGGCATCCGCATCTTCGACAGCCTGTCGAACTTCAATTACCGCTAACTCGAAATGAACACGAATCATGGCGATGAACCTCTCTTTGTTGTTAGCGTTTGACAGAAATTTATCTTGGCTGATTGTTGGAGTCGTGTTTTCGTCGAAAACTACATCTGGGCTTTGTTTCTTCCTAATACGCCTTTCTCTCTCAGCTGATTTCGTCCCGGAAATTGACTTGTCGTTTGTGTAACCGTCGAATACGATGCAAACATTTGTTCCAAGATGTTTCTGCACATACGTCACGTACTTTGTACAAATAAGTTTGAAATTGGTGACTTTGTCCCACACAACTTTATGTAAGAGGAATCTGCCATCTATCAATCTTATATGATTTTGTCCAAACTGTACATTTTGTAATGGCGTAAATGCATTGTACATCGAGGACTTAGTTCCTTTGCGCATTCCTACTTCTGTAAATAAAGTTAAAGGAAAAGGCGACAAGTCATATTTTAAATATTTTTCAATATCGGCTTCCGAATGTTTCGTTATGCACATTCTCTGAAATAGTAGCAGAGGGTCGATCGTAATAGATGTAGATTCGATTTGAATGCAACTGTTGACAGTAGCCAGTGGTTGTACTTTATCTTTTCTTTTGTAAGAGATACCGTCGAATCGTTCGTTTACGATTTTGGACATCATGGAGTCACCAATTTCCTGTGCACGGTGACAATTGATTTTGGAATGTCCAACGATTCCCGTACTTATGGACATGACATCTTTTCCTTCAGGAAATGGATTGTGGGCAGCGAGCCAAACATCTATTTTTTCGACGTCTGAATCATCTCGTATGATTCTTGCAGGACGCATGTCTACGTGTTGCTCGGAAGTAGCACAAGCGACGCCTGCGAAATTTTCAATCTGCTCGCATACATTTTGAAGGGAGATCATTCCCAAAATCCATGATGAGATGGTTGAGTCCGAAATGTTACGTTGGTGTAATCCACCAGCTGTCCAGAGTGACCGCATCAAAACTTGTTCAATGGTCTGATCCGACATGACGCCGGACCAAAACTTTTGTGTTCTTCGAATTGTAAAATATCCTTTATTAGTGAATTTCTCTAATTCGTCGGCAGGTACTTTTTCACCCAAGGTCCTCATTTGCTGCAAATATAAATGGGCAGACTTTGCATATAAAAAATGACCGCTTGCGTGAAAAAAGGGCAGCATTTTTTGGATGGTATCAAGATGAAGAGCCCAATTTCCACTTCGCTCAGCTTCTATGAAGTTTTTGACTAAAGTCACCATTTCATAGTACTGGATCCATAGTCTTGCAGTAGGGCTCTTGTCCTTCGTTGTTTGGAGTTCGTTGTAAAATTTATTCACGATTTCTTGGACATTTTCATTCTTGGAAGCTTCCAGCACAGCAGGACGATCGAGAGCATCGGTGTAATCGTCTAATACATCGAATTCATCATTACAAACGTCGATATTATTCATAATGATTTTAGATATAGCTAAATGCGTTAGGAAGTGTGCGCGAATTGCTCTCGAGTACGCATGTCCAATAAGGATTTTTTTCACACAATTTTCTGCGTAAATCAATTTAAAAATGTCCTCAATTCCGCTACCAGCCATGATATAGCCTATTGTTCCAAGGAAGGACATCAATAGGTGAAAGCCCCCGAGTCTCACAACGACATTCTGCAAATCAGACGATGGCTCAGAAGCTGCAACTATGTCGGAAGCTTTCCAGTACAGCGGCTGGTCTAAAATTACAAAACAGGCCGTCTGATTTGAATCCTTACATCTTTTGACTGCTTCAAGAGGTGACGTGTAAATAGTATTATAATCTGAAGGGGGCGCGTTGATGAAAGGTAGGCATATGACTTTTGACATCTCATAACATAAATCCGAGGTAATTAACTTGTAACGAATTTTTTTATGATTGTCCCTGTTCGGGCCACATTATAACGATTTTGTTATGATTCTAGGATTAAAAATAATTTTTTGGCATGCGTAATTAATTTTATGTAAATAATTATTATTTTATATGGATCGGCGTTTCGTCCCAGGTCTGCTCACGGACTCGTCAGTTGGGCTATGTGAGCAGACCCTGCCCAAGACACGAAACTAATCGTAAATCGTAAATATATATAGTAAAATAAAGGATACTACTCACACACATCCCTACCGCGACGCGTAAAACCGGAACCGCCACCGATCCTTAGTGATCTTCTTCGCGACACAAACTAACTGATATTGATGAACCGAGTTGATATTTATACGATTGTCATGCAGGTTTGTAAACAAGCATAATAAATATAAACAAAACAATTGAAAGATTCCTTCCCTATCTCTTATTTTTCTTTATATTCCTCTATAATACCTCCACCTCTAAAGCATGGTGCATCATAACAAAACACACCGTTACATTACCCCCCTTTTCTTGTCAATGGTGACAACCGTCAACATAGAGAAGAAATAACCGCGCATTCTCAGTAACTCCCACCATTCTTGTTCATGAAATATAGTCATATCACATCACATAATATATTATCAAAATTAAGTATCTTTGTCGGTATGTATCATTTCAACCGCCTTTGCATCAACCACATCGGTATATATCATTTCAACCAAATGAATGCGTTTGTTTTTCAATTCTTCGCAGTGTATATCATTTCAACTGTGTTTGTAAATGTGTTTGGTATATATCATTTCAACCAAAAATTGAACATGTAAATTTTTTTTTTTTTTTAACGCAGCAGTATATATCATTTCAACTGCATATGTGGTGATTACTTATTATAAATTATTATTTCAATCACAAGAAATAGTAAAAGTTAATAAAGTCGGAATAAAATCAAAGATTCTGAGGCAATTTGGCTATACGCCGGGGTTCGAGTCCGGGTCCTTCCGACGCAAGGTCGACTGCTCTACTCTGAGCTACGTTGCCTCCTGTTCCTCGAGAATGATCAACCTCCAATCTCCCTCATATTACATAAATTATTAAATATGCAAATTTCATGCTGTTCATATAACTTACAAATTTCATCACGCTCAAAATCTCCTTTTCTTTCTATTATCAATAATCTAACGTGTATATACATATGTTGCAAATCATTTACCCCCCTATTTTCGGATAACTCCCAAAATTAAACATCAAAGAATTTCTAAATTTATATTATACCATAAACATTACACCACGGACGTTATTTTCAGATAGCAATATTGTGAACTCTATATACAAATACATAGTCCTAACGCATGCGACTACATCTTTTCCACTCGCGATCGATAAAAACCGTCATTTGATTATTTTGCAGGGTTCTAATGAAATTTCAGCAATTTCATATGTCCTACGGTCGGGCGCCATTGTAACGAATTTTTTTATGATTGTCCCTGTTCGGGCCACATTATAACGATTTTGTTATGATTCTAGGATTAAAAATAATTTTTTGGCATGCGTAATTAATTTTATGTAAATAATTATTATTTTATATGGATCGGCGTTTCGTCCCAGGTCTGCTCACGGACTCGTCAGTTGGGCTATGTGAGCAGACCCTGCCCAAGACACGAAACTAATCGTAAATCGTAAATATATATATAGTAAAATAAAGGATACTACTCACACACATCCCTACCGCGACGCGTAAAACCGGAACCGCCACCGATCCTTAGTGATCTTCTTCGCGACACAAACTAACTGATATTGATGAACCGAGTTGATATTTATACGATTGTCATGCAGGTTTGTAAACAAGCATAATAAATATAAACAAAACAATTGAAAGATTCCTTCCCTATCTCTTATTTTTCTTTATATTCCTCTATAATACCTCCACCTCTAAAGCATGGTGCATCATAACAAAACACACCGTTACATTACCCCCCTTTTCTTGTCAATGGTGACAACCGTCAACATAGAGAAGAAATAACCGCGCATTCTCAGTAACTCCCACCATTCTTGTTCATGAAATATAGTCATATCACATCACATAATATATTATCAAAATTAAGTATCTTTGTCGGTATGTATCATTTCAACCGCCTTTGCATCAACCACATCGGTATATATCATTTCAACCAAATGAATGCGTTTGTTTTTCAATTCTTCGCAGTGTATATCATTTCAACTGTGTTTGTAAATGTGTTTGGTATATATCATTTCAACCAAAAATTGAACATGTAAATTTTTTTTTTTTTTAACGCAGCAGTATATATCATTTCAACTGCATATGTGGTGATTACTTATTATAAATTATTATTTCAATCACAAGAAATAGTAAAAGTTAATAAAGTCGGAATAAAATCAAAGATTCTGAGGCAATTTGGCTATACGCCGGGGTTCGAGTCCGGGTCCTTCCGACGCAAGGTCGACTGCTCTACTCTGAGCTACGTTGCCTCCTGTTCCTCGAGAATGATCAACCTCCAATCTCCCTCATATTACATAAATTATTAAATATGCAAATTTCATGCTGTTCATATAACTTACAAATTTCATCACGCTCAAAATCTCCTTTTCTTTCTATTATCAATAATCTAACGTGTATATACATATGTTGCAAATCATTTACCCCCCTATTTTCGGATAACTCCCAAAATTAAACATCAAAGAATTTCTAAATTTATATTATACCATAAACATTACACCACGGACGTTATTTTCAGATAGCAATATTGTGAACTCTATATACAAATACATAGTCCTAACGCATGCGACTACATCTTTTCCACTCGCGATCGATAAAAACCGTCATTTGATTATTTTGCAGGGTTCTAATGAAATTTCAGCAATTTCATATGTCCTACGGTCGGGCGCCATTGTAACGAATTTTTTTATGATTGTCCCTGTTCGGGCCACATTATAACGATTTTGTTATGATTCTAGGATTAAAAATAATTTTTTGGCATGCGTAATTAATTTTATGTAAATAATTATTATTTTATATGGATCGGCGTTTCGTCCCAGGTCTGCTCACGGACTCGTCAGTTGGGCTATGTGAGCAGACCCTGCCCAAGACACGAAACTAATCGTAAATCGTAAATATATATATAGTAAAATAAAGGATACTACTCACACACATCCCTACCGCGACGCGTAAAACCGGAACCGCCACCGATCCTTAGTGATCTTCTTCGCGACACAAACTAACTGATATTGATGAACCGAGTTGATATTTATACGATTGTCATGCAGGTTTGTAAACAAGCATAATAAATATAAACAAAACAATTGAAAGATTCCTTCCCTATCTCTTATTTTTCTTTATATTCCTCTATAATACCTCCACCTCTAAAGCATGGTGCATCATAACAAAACACACCGTTACAAACTCCATGAAGCCGTTCCATCCAGGTCTATCGACAACGCATTTCCATTTCCCGTATTGCCAGATAAAGTCTGATACTGTAGGCAAAATTTTCTTAGATATTTTATACAGTTCATTAACATCAGAGACACGGACATCGTGTAATCCTGCTAACACATGTTTTTCATAGTTCAGTACTTCTATCTTCCCTAACGCAGCAATTTGTATGGCCGACTTCTCTCCAATGATACGATTTACGGGCTCATCTTTTTCAAAACCAGTGGATGGTGTAATGCACTGAATGCCACCCATCGCATGGAAAGTGCCTCGTCCGTCCAAGGTGTCCGTATTAAAATCGGCATTGTCAAAGACGAACTGGACAAATGCGTTGTCCAACGTCCTACGTTCCTTTGCGTGAATGGCCGAATTTTCAAACGTTTGGACTTCTTTGTATGAGGCGCTGAATCCCATACTTGATAAAATGCTGATGAGTGTTTTCGAATCAAATTTTTTGTATAAAAATGCTTCTACGCTAATCAGAAGTGGGGAAAGGATGGAAATGTACATTTCCTATTCCAAGGCTTGAGCCAACCGCGTTTATCTTTTTGTATTACCTCAGATGACAAGACTTGCAATGTTTCAGGCACATAAGATTTCACGTCTTCCACAAAGTTGTCGGATGCTGGGTATTCACTTGTTTCATAAACCATCGAGCGAATATCACTGCGAATTATACCTGCAGCCTCACGTATAACTCGAAGTTTTTCTGCTTGAGGGTCTGCGTCTCTTCGTTCGTAAAACACGTCAGAGAGGAGTTTGTAACCAACATTTCTGAAACAAACTAAAGTACCTCGACTTTGTCTTTCCACGATGAGGATGTCGTTACCATACTTTTCAAGTAATCGTCTTTTAACTGTTTTAACATGAGGAACGGTACATGTTGTAATTTGATCAATTAATGTCTGAAGTGGAAATTGACACTCACTAGAATTTTCTTGCAAATATGTAAAAATTTGTTCCATGCCTTCAGTAATGTCATCATCTTTCGGTCTTCCACTTGACACACGTTTCGACGCATCAGTAACAAGTACATAACATTTTTTGTGGTACCGAGCCCCAGCTGCTACCAGATCAAGGACACTATTCAAGCGAAACTTGATTGCACGAGCAATGTCATCATCGCGACCGCCCAGTTTGTTCAAAATATATTCTTTCGAATTTGCATGTTTTACTCTGGAAATTTGCGTTCGGTATTTCATCGCCAATTTTGTAGCCGATTCTTGGCATTCTGTTCCGCAAAATATGCAATTTTTCTCGAAATCAAAAAGTGGATTTTTCTTTTCTCCTGTTGTTGAGTTGCTTCGCCGAGAAGCCGAAAGCGCTGTTTTTTTATTCGAGTACATTTTGTAACAGGAACTGTACACGCTAACTTCGTTTAAGTTCTCTAACATTTGACGGTTTTCTTCATCTCCTCTTAAAACGGACACATATAAAAGAGTTTTAATACCCATCGATATCACTATATGCACGTCTGTAATCAAAGGTTGCTTGCATATAAAGCAATTTGAGGCACTCATTGTTATTCGCGAAAAACTAAACTACAACAATTTCTAAAACGGCAATGACAAAGTGTCCACAAACGGCACTTACAAAGAGTTCAAGAATAAAAACTGCATTAAAAAGGTGCTCGAAAGTGGCACAAACAAAAAAGTGCAATAACTGCACTAACAATCTGCTAAAAATGGCAGAAACTGTCACAAAAACTCACTACCGAAAAATTCACTACGTTCTTCTTACTAAATGCATGCGCTCCCCATGAAATTCAGAAAGAAACTGTGAGAAGACGCGAGCAAAACAAGAACAAGCACGCACAGAGGGACAGATGTTTTCTTATGTTATCCTTGCATTCCATTATATTACGTCACCCGGCCAGCCGCTCGACCCTTCGCAGGTATAAACCTGCCACGTTCGTCAACGATATACAAACGTTGATACGAAAAAGCATTTTAATATATATAACGATAATACTTTATATTCACAGCAATTACATATTATTTTGTATAAATATTAAAATAACGAAATACATTTTGTTTGCAAAAAAATAATTAAACATACGAAAGAACAAAAATGATCATATTTTATAATTACGCGTTCGATTCGTGGAACATTATTTACAATTTTCGAGGTGCCATAAAAAATAACTTGTACAGCATCATAAAGCCTGTGAAAAATATATATTATATTAATTTTTCATAATAGTAAAGTCGGAAATCACAGGCGCAGCGATTTCATGCCGCGTAGAGACACAGCCGATTCACCGCTGAGCCGCTGACGCGGAACTCTCACTTTGAGAGCGCTCTACAAGGAGTATTTTTCAACAAAAGTGAATGTTTAATATATGAAAGTTGTTCATTTTTTTATGCTCTACAACTTTTATTTGAAAAGTTTTTCATTTTCGATCGAAACTTTCGAGTAAAACGCAAAAAACTAAAAATTTATCTCTTTTATTTTACTTAATTCTTCGATATCCCGAAAACAATCGATTAATCAAAAAAAAGTTATACAACATAATTTGTAGAGCGGGAAAAACGCGTTAAAATGAGCTATTATAAAAGTATTTTGCCTTATTAGAACACGAGTTATCGCCAAAAAACGAGTTTTTCACGTTTTTTAATCTAGCAAAAGAAGCATGAGCTCTCAGGTGCTGAAAAATGAGAGTTAAGCTTTTCTCGATGTCCCCTACAACCTAGAGAAAAAAAATTGCTACTAGGAATTTTGTCTTTTTCAAGCCTTTTTTTTGTACATAGTGACTGGACTAGAATCTTTGCGGATATAGTGTGATTTTGAATGAGGTAAACTTTCGCAATGTAACTGAATTAATATTTTCAAATCGTTTGTTAATTTAATTTTATGATGATCATGTTTTCCTCCGTTATCATTTAAAGTTTTATTCTGAGAAGTCATTTTTGAATGTATTGTTCGTAGCCTTTTTTGGCCAATACCGAAAACATTGCAAAAAAATGTTTTACAAACACAAAAATTCTCACTGTTTCAAAAATAATAATTGCAACATTGCTGGTTGATTCTACGCTGAACATTTTTAGTCACTGAACTGATTAAATGATCTTGGGCGAGATAATCACCAAGATTCCAAAAATGATCATGTAAATTTTGCTGCTCCACTGTACCGATTGTAGAAAAACATTTCTTTGGACAACAAGATTGTAATGGACGAAATTCTTTACTTTCCACAGTCTTTCCGCCTTCTGAAATATATCGTAAACCCTGCGTGTAAATAATTTCTCATAACTCAAAATGAACATTAAAATGTAATGGTTAGGTTAGATATTGTGAGTAAAACTTAACCTCTCTTTAAATAATATTACCTTGTTCTTCCTGTTTTTCTTTATGGTTTTTTCCACTTTTCTTCGTTTCGTCGTCTTTTCCGACCATTGCTATTCATAATAATAATACTTTAAGTGATGAAATTAAAAAAATATACCAATGTTGACAACCTTTATGCCGAAGAGTTTTAACGTTTCAATGTCAAGTATGATGAGCGATTGTCAACATTGTTGCCACTACCGGAAACACACATGAAAAAGCGACATTTTCTCTTAGTATTTCCGATGTTTAATACAATTAACAATACACGGAAAGAACATTCGAGCGTATACTGTGTTAGTAAACAGAGCTGCTACTCGAAATGTGTGGCCTTTCTTGTTCTGCGAATCTTATAGCTTTTGCTTTTGTCTAGAACGGCGGCCGTGCTAGACCGCGACAAGTGTCGTACGAAAGTCTGGCATCGCTGCCGTTTGAAAAGAGAGAAGTACGGCAATGCTGCTAGATGCACGTATGACATTTGTCGCGAGTCTAGCATGGTTACCGGGCGAGAAGGCAAGGGTGTGCGCTCTGCTATAGCCCTGGCGGCTGTTATCTGAAAGTTCTCTCCGTGTAGTTGAAACTAATAAAATTATCTAAATACACAAAATTAAAAGCCGAAGTACACTTATCTATTCGTCAATATGTACAGAGAATGACATTAAATCCGCCCGTTTCCTTCTCTGCAGCGCGCGGCACGCTGCACGCGCGCTTGTAGGAATTGAAAATTCCGTATTTCAGAAAATTATGAACCGATTGTTCTAGAACTTTGTAAAAAACTTTATTGAAGTATATGGAACAACTTTCTCGCTGGAAGTTGTTTGGATCTTGAACTTCCCTCGCCACTTTTCGTCGTTGAATGTAACAATCCATGTTCGCACGGAAAGTCGTAAATACGATTTTTTGTAATTAAAGGATTAGAGTTTTCAGAAATTTTGTTATTTGATCGTCTTCGGTATGGTATAAAGAGTACGTGTTTCAAATTTCAAAGAGTTTCGTTGAGTCGTTGCCGAAATATGGCGATTTATTTTTAAAAACGTAATTAAATTCTTTGAACAAAAAACTTCAGTTTTTATTTTTTATCCCGGGTAATAGACATTTGATAAAAAACTCATACATAGAAAAAAGGTTCGCCAATTTTTTTCAAAACGATTTGAGTAACTTTCAGATTTCATCATTCCATTTCGACTTGGACAATACTTATACGGCTTTTCGTGCGCTCGTGCCCATATTGCACCGGGCCCCTCAATTATTGACGATCTTAAATCATGACTCCTTGCCCATCGTTGTCGCGCACTTGTAGAATTAGTAAATTGCGTTATTCCCGTCAATCTTTTCGCTGCATCGGCATTTACAGTTTATTCTAGATTTAAATCTACCGGAACGCGCGAGAACGAATTAGAGGTTCTCTTTATCCCAAATATCCCTCTTTGAAACTCATCGGTAAGTTGCGGATGCTTTTGCTCGACTGTCAACAAATCATCATGATATTTTAAAAGCCAACGTGCGTAATTATGTTGATTAAACATAAAAAACAAACTGCCTAACATAGGAATTATAAATTTGTATAGATCAAGGTCTCCTATACGAATGCTTCTTGTAAACATTAAATAATAATTAACGAATTCTATGTACATTATATAATATTGTGCTGTCTTTCCATGCTTTCCATTCAGTGTGTCTAGTTTGAATTCTGAATACTTTTGAATAATTGATAATAGCTCTGTATCGGTCACTTCATCACTACATAACTTTCCTGACTGCAATGTTGTTAAATAATCTATTACATTTTCTGAAATAGTTGTTTCATTTGTTTTAAGGAATTTCTGAATATGTAAAACTTGTAACGATAAAGAAGCTAACGGATGTAATCGTTTGCATCGATTGAAGTGCTTGTCGCTTATAAAACCGTTTACTGAGCCACTACCTAATAAATTACTTTCGACCATCATATGAGTTAATCCGCACTCGTCAATGAATTTTCCTAAAGCCTTAAAATATAACATCATTGTGTGAAAGGCAGCCATGTGTATGAAAAGGTCATCAAAATTTGTTTTTTCCACAGATTGAATTTGATAAGCGATTTTCGTAATCGGTAAATCATATGTAACTTGCAGGTAAGTTTGTTGACACTCTCTACCAATCTGTTGACTTTGTCGCATCGTTTCATATACAACAGAGGGTTTCGTGGGCGATGCATTAATTAGCGTCAGATACGAAATTTTCTGCTTTGCACTGTCATCTTGAATAATTTTATAATTGAATCCAGGCCATATCGGAGTATTCAGTACATTACAGTAATGCGATAAAACCCATGCAGTTTCTAATTGCTTATAAAAATTACATTTACCGGCTGATACTACACGTAAACCGCTATCAATGGGTAATCACTTTTCGCGAAATACAGGTTTTTTAGTGTACTGTTGCAGTTCGGGCATAATAGGATCCAAGCTTCTTCTTCTTTTAGCAGCTGATTGATATTCTTCAGTATTTGTACTTTCCTGAATTTTGTTCAATGCAGAGCTATTGATCACGAAAATATTTTGGTATAAAATACCGATCGTATCGTGCAATGTATCTTTGCCATTTGTCGTTTCAACAAACCGATCAAAATTATCGAACGCAATACCTGTATACTACCCTATCAGGACGGGAAATCGCAAAATAACCGAAAAAAAATAACTGGTCGAAAACCGCCAAAAAATAACCGCCGTACAACCGTAATTACCACGAAAAAACCGGACTACGAGAAAAAGGCGTATGGTTAGAATTTATAAAATCACCGCAGAATAACCGATAAGAAACCGCTTTTCAAGAGCGTCGACCGGTCATTTCCAGCAAAATTACCGCATAATAACCAACGAAAAACCGCTCTTCCAAAACGTCGATCGGTCGATTCTCGCGAAATTACCGCAGAATAACCGATGAAAAACCGCTCTTCAAGAGCATCGACCGGTTGTTTCTAGCGAAATTTATCGTAAATAACCGATTAAAAACCGCTCTTCTAGAGCGTCAACCGGTCGTTTCTCCTAAAATGACAGCAGAATAACCGATGAAAAACCGTTCTTCCAGAGCGTTGATCAGTTGTTTCTCGTAAAATTACCGCAGAATAACCAATAAAAAACCGTAGTACCATAAGGTGGATCGGTCGTTTTGCTTAAAATTACCGTAGAATAACCGATAAAAAACCGCTGTACCATAGCGTCGACCAGTCGTTTCTCTCAAAATTACCGAAGAATTACCGATCAAATACCATTATTCCAGAGGGATGACCGGTCGTTTTTTACAAAATTACCGCAGAATCACCGATAAAACCTGTCGTAGAAGAGCGTCGACCGGTTAATTCTGCCGTAAAAATACCGCACAATAATCGAAAAAAAACCGCTGTTCAAGAGCGGCGGTCGGTCGTTTCGAACCAAAATTACCGCAGAATAACCGATGAAAAACTGATCTTCCAGAGCGTTGATCAGTTGTTTCTCGTAAAATTACCGAAGAATAACCGATAAAAATAACCGTAGTACCATAGGGTGGATCGGTCGTTTCTCTCAAAATTACCGAAGAATAACCGATGAAATAACGTTGTTCCAGAGGGACAACGTTCACTCCGCTCTTCATTTATGAGGAAGTTGATTCACCTTTCGAAAATCGCATAAAAACTGGACTCGCGATAAATTTTGAATACTGGAATTTAAATGATTTCTTTGATGCTGTAAAATTAAAAGTGTTCGATACTCTACGCGTAGCTTTCAAAGAGTACCAGTGTGTGAATGTGTGCATAGTTTTCGGGGGAGAGGTGTGTAATATAGAAACAACGCCACACTCCATTAAGAATGTTGATAGTGGATATGAAAAATTAGATATCACTTCAAATTTAACAAGTGGTATAAAGAAAAAATAAAATCTCAGATTTCATCAGATCTTGAAAATTTCTCATCCGATTTTGAATATAAAGACCCCCTATTTTTTTCAAATTCAAATATGTAGGACTGTATAAGTGCTATTCAACTCATCTATTCGAATAGCTGTGCCCATGTGCGGAAGTCGAAGCTGAACGACTCCTGTGAATAGCTTTTTACGTGACGGAGCAAAACTAATAGATAGGTGTGAAGGAAACCACACCCCACCGTCCACCGCCTTTCAGCAAACCAGTGATATTGCATATCTTACGTTATTTCTATTCGTACAATTATTGCAAACTTACTTGTTTGGTTTTTTGATATTAATTAGCCCAACTTTGAGTTGGGACATGTGTATATGCAGGCCCTACAGTTTATAGTGGATACCGAACCACTTTTACTTCTAAAACATAAAAATTAAAACAAATTTTGGATTGGTACTTATTCTTGTCTAATTTTTACTGTTCCACTTCGTAATCAGTTCTGCTTTTAACTCTTTCTTTGAGTCTTTCTCTTATATTGCATGGTTTGCTACTGGACTTGTGTCCATTTGGTAGCTTTGCTTTGGTGCAGTTAATGCATCTTTCATTTCCTTGAGATTCCTTTGTTAGATGTCCTATTTCTCCACATTTTCTACAAACTGCCTCTTTGTTCTTGCAGAAATTCGAAATGTGTCCATATCTTTGGCATTTGTAACATTACGTGACTAGGTCAAAGTCGCTGATACCATTTAATCCATTTTTCTTTAGTTGACAGTGACTCTACTGAGTCTGTCATTTCTGTCTCGTTTTCATTTTCTTTTTCTGGTTCTGCTTCAGAAAAATTTTCCATATTTTCAATGTCCATATCTTCTACTTCCTCCCCATGGGATTCGGTATCGGTATTACATTGTCTTTTTGGTTCCGAGGACTTCACTCTTTTCTCTATTTCTAGCTTTTTAGCTCTTAGAGTGTAGGCTTCTCTTTTAAGTGCCTCGTGTTGTTCGTCGTCATGCTTTACTCTTAGTTTCTTTTTGTTCTCCAAAATTTTTGCTCTTATATTGGCAATCTTGGTTTCTACACTTCGGTGCTCCTCCCCAGAACCTTTAGTCGTCATCATCACAACGGTCTAAATTTTACAGGCGCCAAGCGAGAGCTCCATGAGCTATACATGTTGTTCGAACAAGAAAGCGCGCAGCACAAGATACGTGATTATTTGACAAGTGAAAACATAAGGTGGCATTTTATCACCCCTAGAGCACCACATATGGGTGAACTTTGGGAGTCTGCGGTAAGACCTACCAAATTCCATTTAAAACGTATAGCTGGTGAAGCATCGCTTAATTATGAAGAATTTCTAACTCTATTGACTGAAATAAAGGCTTTTCTAAACTCACGACCGCTTTCACCATTATCGGCTGATACAAACGACGTAGCAGCTTTAACAGCGGGTCATTTCTTGATCGGGTGTCCCATAACTGCTTATCTTGAACCAAGTTTGTTGAATGTAAAGTCAACCCGTTTATCTCGATGGCAAAGGGTAGAGCAATTACAACACTTTTGGCGACGGTGGAGCAATGAATATCTTCACGATCTCCAGCAGCGCTCAAAATGGAAAATGCATGGCTCTCCTGTAACATTAGACCAACTTGTATAAAGGAGGATAATTTGCCACCGTTAGCCTGGGCACTTGGACGGATTCGAGAAATTCATCCAGGTACTGATGGTATCGTCCGTAGTGTGACCGTGCAAACAGCAAAAAATAAGTACAAACGTCCAGTTTCACGAATTTGTATATTACCAATAGATTATAATGAAACGTGTTAATTTTCTTTATATACTAAAATGAAGTTTTGAAGGTTGATCCCTTCAAAGGCGGCGGTATGTTTAGACAAGCCAAACAATTAGTTAATTTTGGTCGATTATATTATTTTATATTTATGTTATTATTTAAAGCATCTATGAACAATGACCTGTATATACACTTATATACACTTGTACACATAAACACTTGTTTTTGCTTAATTGGAATGTTCGTTGCACGGAGAGACTAGAGGCAAGATTTTCGTCCGGCCCTCTACGCGCAATAAAGGTACTAGACCACCGGACGAAAAATCTAGGTAGGCGCGCATAAAGATCGTGCATACTCCGTGGCCAAATCGAACGTGCGGAGTATAAACTTTCTCCCCACTCTGCCGCACGAAATTCCTCCAAGAGTCGGACGATTTTCAGACCTGGCTCGGACGATTTTCATGCGGCAGTCGGCAGTCTCAAACGATTATGTCATGCATGACTTAACTGTGCAATAAATATGTATTTTATTTTTGTTTGCCTTATGCAAAGTGTCAATTCCGAAGTATTTTTTGCTGCCGAAAACAGTGGTGGATTCAAAATTTCTTTATCATGCACAATTTTTTAAAGAAATGAGGTGAAATATGTAAAATTTTATTTTTTACCACATGAATCATTTTTTTTTTGTAGCAGATTTATAAAAACAGTGGATCTATTGGAAAATTTAAATTAAATACGTCGAAACGATTTTGTATGTCTTTCTGTAATAATTCGTAAAAATAAATATTTTTATACGAAAGCTTTATCAAAATTCTGCAGAAACCATGTATTGTAATAATTTATCATACTAATTTTTTGAAGTTAAAATCATTTCTAAAAATTAAAGTAGAAATTTTTATTTAATCTAAACAGTTCTATAATATTTAATACAAGCGATATATTATTATTATATATGGTCCGAATTCATTTTCATGTCCTAAAGATAAGAGAATAGTTAAATAAAGAAAACAAAAATATGAAAAAAACAATTACACATTTGGAGTGGAATGCCCCATATGTTCGATTTTTGAGTAGAAAGATAGTATATAGATATAGATAATATATAATATATAATATAATCAAAAATATAACACTACTCACAACATAAGTAGTATAAAATGTATATATATATATATATATATATATATATATATGCAGGGTGGCCGATTTATCTGAAGACATCGAAATATCTGGAGAACTATGCACGGAATCAAAAAAGTTGTCGGATAAAAGTTGTTCGACACGAAGGGGGGCATCCAGTGATAATTAAATTTACCCCCTCCCCCAACCCCTGGGGGTGGAGTGGGGGAAAAAACAATAAAACTTAAATAGGAACCCCCAGTTTTTATTGCAGATTTGGAGTCTCCGGAAAAAAGTACACCAATTTGACCTAGGAGCTATTGCATTTTGGTTCACAGGTGGCGCTGTAATCGATAAAAATCCAAATTTATCTGAAGACATTGAAATACCTCGAGAACTATGCACAGAATCAAAAAAGTTGTCGGATGAAAGTTGTTCGACACGAAGGGGGGCATCCAGGGGGCAAATAGGGACAATTTGATCCCTTTATGAACATTTAATATCAAAAATTCTAATATTAGAATTTTTAATATTAGAATTTAGTAATATCAATTGCGAAAATTGTTATTCTGAATATGAAATTTTAATAATGTCGATACGAAAAATTAAGATTATGAATAATTGATATTCTTCATATTAATAATCAAAACTGATTACATAAAAATTGTGCATACAATATGGAAGCAATTTTATAAATAAGTTTTCTACCTTCAATAAAATTACATTTTAGGTTTTAAATTTATTATTTAATAAACAAAAAGAGGACATCACGCAATCCATTAAAAAACGCGTCATGTCCCTTCACTCAGCTCATTCATTTTCTCTCTGTATGTTTTTTCCGAAATGAGAATAAATAAGCTGAGCATTGACGGTCAAACCAGCTTCTATTAAACAAAACGAAACTCTTACTTCATTTGGGGAATTCGTCGCCATCTACCGGACCCCGAGAGAACTCACGTGGTTTCATACATGTACATCGCTTGCATTTCGGCCATCACCGGCGCCGGTTCTGTTACATAACGCTAGAGGGCGACATAACTCGAAAATAAAGTAGCATTTCATTTTATACATAAGTTGAGTCACACGTAACCAGTTCACCTACATTTTTCTCTACTTTCCTGAAGGGAAGTAAATGGATATCGCGACTTTCTAATCCCCATATTAAAATTTAGTATTCACGGTCTCTCAGTGTAAGACTGTTTTTGAAGTCCATTGTATTGGTAGTAATTCGGTCGGAGGTCACTTTGCTTTTAGAATAACAACTTTCCGTTTACGTGACTATTTTTTGTCTACCCTTCATTGCTTAAATCGAATTGCAAGTTAAAAATGAATCCTGCTACAGTTCCCGAAAAAATCGAAATGATTCTTATTTATGGTGAATGTAAGAGGAATATTGACGATGCTGTTGCGTTGTGTGCTGAGCGTTTACCAGATAATGCACGCTCGCGTTCTTTTTTTTACAAAGTTGTGAATGCCTTTCACTCTGATGGCAGCGTACAAATGAAAAAAAGGAAGCGAAGATTAACAGTTACAGGAGAAGCTAACGAAGTAGCTATACTAGCAGCTATTCACCAAAATCCACATGTAAGCACACGACAATTACATCGTGATTCCGGCATTTCCAGAGACAGTATTCAAAGAATATTGCATCGTCATAAGTTTCACCCATATCACATTTCACTGCGCACCAGGAACTAGATGGCGATGATTTTCATAACCGCGTGGTGTTTTGTGAATGGGCATTTCAAAAAATGCAAACGAACCACAATTTTTTTGCTAATGTATTATTTTCAGATGAATCTACATTCACGAACCATGGTGGCGTCAATAGGCATAATATGCATTATTGGAGCGTAGAAAATCCCCATTGGTTACGACAAGTTAATCATCAACGTCCTTGGTCGGTGAACGTTTGGTGTGGAATCATAGGAAATAAACTCATTGGTCCTTATTTCATTGAAGGTAATTTGAATGGAACAAAATATCGAGATTTCCTAGAACAAGAAGTACCATTACTACTTGAGGATGTTGCTATGGACGTCCGACGGACAATGTGGTTTCAGCATGATGGTTGCCCAGCACATTTTTCAAGAGTAGCAAGGGAAATACTAGACCGTGATTACAATGGTAGGTGGATTGGTAGAGGTGGCCCCATTAATTGTCCTGCGAGGTCACCTGATCTAACATCTCTGGATTTCTTCCTATGGGGGTATCTAAAAGGTAAGGTTTATGAACAAGTACCAACGACTCGTGAAAACATGGTGGAACGCATAAGAACTGCTTGCGCAGAAATTTCTGCAGATACGATTCTATGATGTATAAAGTCATTTGAAGAAAGAATAAATAAATGCATTGAAGTGGAAGGTCAACATTTCGAACACTTACTCAAGTAAGTGAACAGTGAGACAGTGAGAGGCAAGGGGACTCACGTAAAACAAGCACCCTAAAGGGAACAGAAAAATACTACGTCCACGTCGTTGTTCCTGGGTAACGCTAAATGTATTTTTTCCCGGCTTTGTTAGAATGACCGTATTCCATATCCGCTACGCGGGCGAAAATTGTCAATATTGGAGAATCCAAATCTGCAATAAAAACTGGGGGTTCCTATTTAAGTTTTATTGTTTTTGCCCCCACTCCACCCCCAGGGGATGGGGAGGGGGTAACATTAATTATTACTGGATGCCCCCCTTCGTGTCGAACAACTTTCATCCGACAACTTTTTTGATTCTGTGCATAGTTCTCGAGGTATTTCAATGTCTTCGGATAAATTTGGATTTTTATCGATTACAGCGACACCTGTGAACCAAAATGCAATAGCCCCTAGGTCAAATTCGTGTACTTTTTTCCGGAGAATCCAAATCTGCAATAAAAACTGGGGGTTCCTATTTAAGTTTTATTGTTTTTGCCCCCACTCCACCCCCAGGGCATGGGGGAGGGGGTAAATTTAATTATCACTGGATGCCCCCCTTCGTGTGGAACAACTTTCATCCGACAACTTTTTTGATTCTGTGCATAGTTCTCGAGATATTTTGATGTCTTCAGATAAATCGGCCACCCTGTATATATATATATATTTATAATAAGTAATTAAATTAAATATATAATATATTAATAATTATGCTGTAATAGATGCCATATAAATATCGTGCATTCCATGTCAACCGGGCCAGCTTGATATCTCAAAAACGGGTATTTTTTTTTCTACGAAATTTTCTACAGATCAGCTGTAACATGTGAACTTTCACCCTGAATCTTTTCAGAATTACGTTTTTTTTTTATTTCTAAATGGCGGACGAGAATGACTCAAAATCGGGTTTTTCTACATTTTGTACTAATTGAACGTTGTTTGGAGTAAAATACATAATAATAAGCCCGAAATTTATATTAATTTGTTATTTATTGCATTTCTTAAATAAAATATGAAAGAAATTTTAATAATGATCGAAGCACAGATAGTGTGTATATAACATTGTCTAATATCGATTATGTCTTTGACATGGTAAATACTTTTGCTGAAAACGATGGTGCTCTCATAATTATTTATCATGTCACAATTTTGTGAAAATTTAGAAAAAATATGTCAACATTTTTGTTTTTGACCATATTCCTCCATATAAATAAAGCAAAAATACACACTTAACTTCACTTTCCTATCATGATGTCATAGGAAAAGTCTGCACGAATAAGTATTTCCAAAATTATACCTTATAAATTTAAGGCAATTATTTGTTTGCTACAAAAAAAAATGATTCATGGGGTAAAAAACAAAATATGACATATTTCACCTCATTTCTTTAAAAAATTGTGCATGATAAAGAAATTTTGAGGCCACCACTGTTTTCGGCAGCAAAAAATACTTCGGAAATGGCACTTTGCATAAGGCAAACAAAAATAAAATACATATTTATTGCACGGTTAAGTCATGCATGACATAATCGTTTGAGACTGCCGACTGCCGCATGAAAATCGTCCGAGCCAGGTCTGAAAATCGTCCGACTCTTGGAGGAATTTCGTGCGGCAGAGTGGAGAGAATGTTTATACTCCGCACGTTCGATGTGGCCACGGAGTATGCATGATCTTTATGCGCGCCTACCTAGATTTTTCGTCCGGTGGTCTAGTACCTTTATTGCGCGTAGAGGGCCGGACGAAAATCTTGCCTCTAGTCTCTCCGTGTGTGCGTATCGGTATGTAAACGGATATTGACCGATCTTCGCGGTTTTCAGTTTCGAATCGAACGGCGTTTGACTCACTTCGCTGAAGTACGATCTTGGATTAATTAACATTCGCCGCAAGTGTACAACGGAATACGGGAATTGTACTAATTACATAAACACCGTGGAACATTAATAAAATAAGATTTTGCAACCCTGGCTCGTTGAAGAATTTGGGCATACCGTCAACCCTTATTCGAACGAGCGTCCACGTACGCTTCGAACAAGCGATAAATCATATCGCATTTCGCACAATAACCATTATCATTTGTTATCTTTATATTTGAACTAGATATCCATCCTGCATTGATTAAAACGGGTTCATGATTCGGTGTGTAAGAAGGATACCCCTTCATCAAGCTAGTAATACCAACATTTCTATTTCGATCAATTTCAACTCCATTCAACTCATACCGCGCCTCATCAAATAAATGACAGATTGCGTTAGATGTTAGATTAGTATTATTTGCTTGAGTTCCATCGGTTTTGGTCAACCTTCCACTAACATGTATCAAACTCTTACACGGTAAAATGCATAAATCTTGATGTTGCACAACAATACGAATTTCATCATTTTCGCCAAATGAACTTGTATTGTAAGATTGATGTGCATGCAGCTCGTAATGAGCGACAGATTCGTCGAAAACGACTGGGTTTTGAATGCTGAGTATTGGATTCTCCATTATCGTTATTGTGATAACGTGCGATAAGCAAGCAAATAAAACAACGGCAATGACAGTTGTTATTATTCACTGTTTGATATTGTGAGGATGATGTAACTTGAGTCCCAAGCTTTTCAGAAATAGAACGTTCCGACGTGTTAACGTCTTGCCAATTTGGTGACGACTGATATGTTTTGTCCATGATCGTTTATTATTATAGTAACTATTAAGGGTCTGACCATTGTACATAATACCCATTGTTACGTAGATATAAGATGTAGTCGTATTGTAATTGTTTCACCACGAAAATTCACTAATTCACCGTTCTGATCAACAATACGCAACTGAATATGATCCATTAATCTGACGACACCAGGTAAGTAAATGACATGATTCGGCACTTCCACAATCTTATATCCGGGCGCCACAGTAGGAAAAAACCAACATGTTATGTAATATTCTTAGAAATTACATGTGTTTTTCCAAGGGTGGTCGACGCCGATGCCGACCTCCCCGGCGCTATTCAAGCAAGTTTCGAATGAGTGGTGGGAAAGCCAACCGCCAGGCCCCGAGCGCCAGATGTCGAGGGTACACGTGTTTTCCCAAAGATGGGAATGATTAATGGATTTTAGACGCGTCTCAACTCGTATACCATCCATGTGTTTCGAGGGGGGAGAGGTAGCATGGCAATAATTATTCGAGCGATCAAATCGCGATATCAATTCGCGGTTTTAATTCGCGGTCTTAATTCGCAATCTTAATTCGCGAGTCATCTCGCGAGGTACCCCACGCGATCCACCGAAACCGCGAGTGGCGTAGAACTGTCTTTATCCTTCTACTTATATCCTCAATTGCATAGCTCCCGATCGGCACAGTAATTTAATGGTTACCAATATGAAATTTATTATTAACATCAACATTTGGGATAATTCTTCTGCGGTGAAAGTTCAATAGGTGGAAAGTATTGCGCTTCCAATACTTCCAAGACTGTCCCGAGAGCGTCAACGTAAAAGTATCATTCATACTGATTGTTCAAATTACACTGATTATTATAACATTTTATGCAATATATTTATACAACTCATACTTGTTTGGACAAAACTGCTGATTGCATAACAATTTGAGACATAAATGCCCACAATCAAAAGTGGTATAGTCTTGAAATGTTTCACGGTTATAGATAATGCTACCTACACTGAGATATTTTCCCAACTCAGCAGGTGGGGTGAGGTTTCCAAAGCTGTCAAAATAAACGACATTAGAGCCAAGTTTTCGATATGCTACCCAATGTGTCCCTGGACCGCTTGCATCGTCTAAAATTATGACTGCACATTCATTAACTTGGGGATTCTTTGGTAAATTATTACGCATAAAGACACCTCTAAAATTCGGAATTCCAGCTTCTTCCGAATATTTTAATATATCTGCATCGCTGAGTGCTCGATGTGGTAGCTTTACAAGTTTTTTCGATTTTTTCTACATTTAACACCTAATCCCATTTTATATGGTTTTAATTTTAAACCTAGACCATTTTTATAAGGCTTAAGATATAACCCTTTACCTATAGCTATTGTCTCCATAGCACGATTATGCCTTTCACTTTCAAGTAACTGCTTTTGAGCAGCTTTTGCATCATTAACAGCCATGGTTATACCCGCTGTGCCACCGGCTAATGCACCTACATCACTTAATCCAGCAAATGTGGGTGCTAGGAATGGCAAGAATCCTCCAACCTTTGCATGTATCGATAGCTGTCGACTTTTTTGTACGAATTGCATGCCACCGGCTTCTTTTACTGCTTTACGTGCCCCTTTCAAAGTATTCGATATAACATTTTGAACATTATTACTTGGTGACATTGACATTTTAGCAGCCGTAATAATGTTGTTCAATGATGTTGTTTTCTTTTTTGACGCTTTCTTCTTTTTCAGCCCCATGCCTAATTTTCTTTTTAATTTCATTGTGTTTGCAACACCACATGCTGCCGCCTTTTCTGCAATGCTTGCGTCTTTTGCTAAAACTCGCTTCCAAGCCTGCTCCGCTAATATACGATTCGCCTCGCTTCTAGCGGCGGGATTTTCATGAGTTTTGGAATAAGCGATATCGTGTTCTTCGCAAGCCTTGTCCAAGAGATTTATCCCCGGATCACCCCTTGCTAATCAGTGGTTTAATTTTGTACCAGGTCCACAGTACTGATAACCGGGTATATGAAGTTATTATTATTATTATTATTATTATTATACGTCTTTATTGACACAACCATTTGATACAATAATTGAACAAACAGATCGCTCAAGGGGCGAGCCACAGCAGCAGCTGTTTTACAGACTGAAGTTCTACCGGTAATTTATTAATTAAAGAATTGACCAATCCTGTCCCACTTTTTATCCGATTTTGTTTCTTGTTTCTACTTACATATGTAATCATTTTAAGATGTGCATCATTCAATTATCAAACAGTTAATTACTGACATTACATATAAAGGCGCTACTTATACTTTTATGTTCAGTTATTATCAAAATGCGATTTCATAAACACCCAACAAAGATCTCAATCATCAATTTTGATGATTTCACATCGTGTGTACAAAATAATGTAATTAATCATAAACCACATGGGGAGTTGCTGCCAAATAGTATACGTGCACTTTTCTGTGGCCCGTCTAATTGCGGAAAAAGAAATTGGATTTGTATATATACTTTTTACTGGGCGGGCCCATGCATACTTACAGAATACATCAATGACGTTAAAATAATATATTTTTTCGTTATATTTGCACTATTTATTAAATTTATGCTATAAATATATGCATAAGTAATTATTATAAAATCTAAAACAATACATTAAGCGTAAAACAGCTACAAAACGGTTAATGTCTTAATTATTAATACGTTAATTTCTTAAAAATGAAAGATGCATTTTATTATTTTCTTTAACTTATATGTTTACAATTTAAGTAATTAAAAATATATCCATATTTCCTTACAACGGAATCCATTAAAAAAATATTCGAAAATAACTTTATCAGGCGGCTCTTGGATTCAAACTACAAAAGTAACGTGGTGGTTGAGTGGATAAAACGTTAGATTCGTAATTTTATATTTGACGGATCGCGTCCTCGTCGAGGATTTTTTTTTTATTTACGCTACGATTATTGCAGCTCGCATTATCTATTTATCAACGTACATCCTTCGGTTTATTTTATTTACAAATGACATGTTATATGCGTAAAAATTGTATTCTTGTTTTACATTAGTATTAGGTCGCCTAAAATCATAGTATTATGCATAATAAAATCATTTCAAATGCAAATGAATTATAAAAATATTTTTAAGTAATAAATATTAAATATTAAATAATACATGATATGCGACTTATAAAACCACCTAATAAAAATAGCGCTCGTTCGAAATGCATGGCTCAACAATTAATTCCTTACTTTGTTAAAAATGAAAGATGCATTTTCGTATTTTCTTTACCTTATATGTTTACAACTTAAGTAATTAAAAATATATCCTTATTTCCTTACAACGGTATCCATTAAAAAAATGTTCGAAAAGAACTTTATCAGCCGGCTCTTGGATTCCAACTACAAAAGTAACGTGGTGGTTGAGTGGATAAAACGTTAGATTCGTAATTTTATTTTTGACGGATAGCGTCCTCGTCAAGGATTTTTTTTTTATTTACGCTACGATTATTGCAGCTCGCATTATCTATTTATCAACGTACATCCTTCGGTTTATTTTATTTATAAATGAAATGTTATATACGTAAAAATACTATTGTTGTTTTATATAAGAATTATGTATATAATTCATTATTAGCCATGATCCTGAAATTGATTAACGCATTTTGTTTGTAATAAAATTATATGAAATGCAAATTTATTACAAAAAGCTTTTTAAGTAATAATTATAAAATATTAAATAATACATGAAATGTGACCTATAAAACCACCTAACAAAAATAGCGTTTGTTCGAAATGCATTTCTTAATTATTAATACATCAATTTGTTGGCAATGACAGATTCATTCTCTTATTTTCTTCAACTTTTCGGTTAACAATTTCTTTAATTAAATATATATCATTTTTTGCAGCAAATAACAGTTTGCTGGGTTTATAGTCAGATTAATAATTTTTTTTTATTCTGTTAATTTTCTACATTTATATGCTACATTATGATTTGCATTTTTCGGAATTCAAGATTACATCTATTTAGGTAATAATACTATTGGATAACTGTTTATCCCAAACAGCGATTTGGAATCCATCAACTTGTATCTGCAGTAATTCAGAATGGTATTACTATTGTTGGTATCATTTTGGAGTATACATTTCTTAACAACAAACTTTGCAGGAATTTAGAAATGCTTTTTTGTAACTTTAGTTAACGATATGTATGGATTGAAAATTTGGAAAGTTTGTTCCTCTCTGTGCAAAGCAGTACAAGAAATAAGGTGCGTGGATTCGCAGGGATTAATGAAATCAAGACCGTGCCTTGAAAAGGCGTTAAAATTAATTTATTCAAAGACATAGCCAATCCATTTCCAAAATGGTAATGTGGACGAGTTTTAGCGCGACAACTGATAAGTGGCAAGTAGAGGATCTAACATTAAATAAATAAGTTTTCCATTTTTCAAAGATGGTTTTATAAGTCACATTTCATGTATTATAATATTTAATATTTATTACTTAAAAATATTTTTATAATTCATTTGCATTTGAAATAATTTTATTATACATAATACTATGATTTTAGGAGACCTAATACTAATGTAAAACAAGAATACAATTTTTATGCAAATAACATGTCATTTATAAATAAAATAAACCGAAGGATGTACGTTGATAAATAGATAATGCGAGCTGCAATAATCGCAGCGTAAAAAAAAAAAAAAAAAATCCTTGACGAGGACGCGATCCGTCAAAAATAAAATTACGAATCTAACGTTTTATCCACTCAACCACCACGTTACTTTTGTAGTTGGAATCCAAGAGCCGGCTGATAAAGTTCTTTTCGAACATTTTTTTAATGGATACCGTTGTAAGGAAATAAGGATATATTTTTAATTACTTAAGTTGTAAACATATAAGGTAAAGAATATAATAAAATGCATCTTTCATTTTTAACAAAGTAAGGAATTAATTGTTGAGCCATGCATTTCGAACGAGCGCTATTTTTATTAGGTGGTTTTATAAGTCGCATATCATGTATTATTTAATATTTAATATTTATTACTTAAAAATATTTTTATAATTCATTTGCATTTGAAATAATTTTATTATGCATAATACTATGATTTTAGGCGACCTAATACTAATGTAAAACAAGAATACAATTTTTACGCATATAACATGTCATTTGTAAATAAAATAAACCGAAGGATGTACGTTGATAAATAGATAATGCGAGCTGCAATAATCGTAGCTTAAATAAAAAAAAAATCCTCGACGAGGACGCGATCCGTCAAATATAAAATTAGGAATCTAACGTTTTATCCACTCAACCACCACGTTACTTTTGTAGTTTGAATCCAAGAGCCGCCTGATAAAGTTCTTTTCGAACATTTTTTTAATGGATACCGTTGTAAGGAAATAAGGAAATAAGGGCATTTCATGAATTCAATAATTAAGCATCTTTTTTATAATAAATTTGAATTTCAAACAGTACTAGACACAATTAGGCTTAACAATATATCAGAACTTTATAGTTGAAGTCATATTATTCCTTTTGTCTAGAAATAATTGTGTTTATAATCACATTTTTCTATGTGTAGAACATTGATATTTACTTTTAATTCGGAACATATATTATATAATATTTGCTTGAGTTATAATTTTAATAATTAACGATTTGCTTTTACGATTTATTAAAAAAAATTAATGTATAATTAATTTATATACAAACTGTATTTAGTACATTGTAATGTATTAAACAGTATATTGAATGTAATAAATTTTATGTAAATTAAAAAAATAACATTTCAACCAGGGCTCCGGTTGAGAGCTTACTAACTTACCGACCATGTGCCGAGATAATAAAATATATTATCGCGTGCGGTGCAGGTAATGCAGTGCTCTGAAAACTCAGCGCCCTCTCTCGGCTTTCTACTGCACCGCATAGCATCTGACGCTCTTGGCTTGTAGTACTTACACAAAGGGATTATATGTGCGTATATGCACACACACCATCTAACAACCCAACCTTCTCTCGTATAGGGAATTTTGCTTTCTAAGTTATGATTAGTTTTCGAGATTTCTTCCATTTGGGATTTCTACCTTTCGGGATTTTTTCCGGCTCCCAACGACAGACAACTCAAGTCTGTATTTTTCCATTCCCCTACACTCGGCCATTCTGACCCAAACATCAGTCCTCTGATGTTTTTTCTTCATGTTCATCTTCTGGCCATTCTTCTTGAAAATCTTCCCATGGTTTCAAGAATTCTGCTGCCGTTGACGTTTTTTTAGGGCCTTCATTTTCGCCGATCTTTTCGATGAGGTACCGGTCGTTTCGGAGCACCTTTATGATTTTATAAGGTCCTAGAAATTTTGCTCCGAATTTCTGGCCACCTTGTGTACGTTTAACTGCCACAAGATCGTTTTCTTGATAAATATGGGCGGCTTTTCGTTTTTTATCATAGCCCCTTTTGTTTTCTTCCTGGATCTTGATGATTGCTTTTCGAGCGTCTTCCAGTACGTGATCTCTTTGTTCCAAAAACTCCGTAAAGGTTTCTCTTTCTAACATTGCCAGCATTTCAGGATCGTCTTTAAGTTTTAATTTAGTTCCAAATAAGAGGTAAGCCGATGACATACCAGTACTTCTATTAGGCACGTAATTCAGGTATCGTTGTGCCTTGCCAACAAATTTATACCAATCGGCTGGAGTTGGAGCAGACAATTTTGTGAGCAAAGGAATCAGAACTCGGTTCACTCTCTCGACCTGACCGTTTCTGCGAGGTACTCCAGTTACAATCAGCTGGTGCTCAATCGCCTCCTCCTTGCAGTAATTTTCAAAAATCTGGGACGTGAAGGCAGAGCCACGATCACAAAAAATCTGTCTAGGATTGCCAAACACGAACGATTGATTAGTCAATCTATCCACGACTTCTGCAGCGTCTGTACTCTTCGTCGGGTATAACCAAACAAACTTGGTAAAGGCATCCACTACAACAAATATATGTTGATACGTCTTCCTTGTAGACGGCAAAGGCCCGAGATGGTCTATGTGAAAAGTGTCGAGTGGAGCTTGCTTTTCTACAGGATGTAGGAATCCTTCTTTCCGGGTAGATTTCTTTTCCGCCATTATGCAAGGAATGCAGCTCCGAATCACTTTGTCAACTTTGGTTCGCATTCGCTTAAACCAATATTCGTCACTGAGCAGCTGATGGGTTTTGAGACTTGAGAAATGTCCTCGTTCATGCGGCTGGCGAATTAGCGCTGCTTGCATTAGATCTGGTACCACTAGCAGATTTTCTCCCTTTTCTTCTTTATACAGTAGTCCATCAATGATGGTATATCCCCCTTGTCGCTTTGCTTCTACCTCTTCACGAATCTTTGTCAGTTCTTTATCTCCCAGTTGGTTTTTCCGTAATAGGCTCTATCCCTGAATCACACTCTTCGACAATCATCGTAATACCTAACGGATAACGGCTGAGTGCGTCCACGTGTCGCATTTGAGCTCCTGACCGATGTATAATTGTGTATCGAAAGTCTTCCAAGAACAGTGCCCATCTAGCGATTTGTGCCGTTAAATCCTTCTTTCGCATCGTTTGAGTGAACGCTTTGCAGTCGGTCACTATCGCAAACGGTATACTGATTAAATAAACTCGGAGTTTTTTAAGAGCTTTAATAATGGCTAGGACTTCGAGATTGTAGCTATCATATTTTTGTTCAGCTCCATTTGTCTTTCCGCTGACGTAGAGAACTGGGTGGAACATCAAGTCTTCACTATTGCGTTGTAGAAGTATAGCTCCGAAACCTAAGGCCGAAGCGTCCGTATGTATGCCGCTGCATATTTTTTACACGCTTCTTCTACAGGGACATGAAAATATCCGTTTTTGAGATCTAAAGTGATATACAAATTTGCACCTTGTAATTGATCGATCTGATCTTCGATTATAGGTTGTGGAAAACGAACTTTTACCGTCTTTTCATTGAGCTTTCTGTAGTCAATGCACATCCTTGATTTGCCGTTTTTCTTTTTGACAAGAACTATCGCGCTCGCATAATCAGAAGTTGACGGTCTTATTATTCCCCCGACTAACCATTCTTTTATTTGTTCATCAACCTCGGACTTCTCGGATACAGATAAACGGCGCGCGTTTTGATATACTGGAAGGTCGTCCTTTAAAACGATTCGCATTTCAACACCCGTGTCTTTGTTGCGTTTCGCTTCGTAATTCCCGATGAGATTACTCACTTCGACTTTTATATTTTCGTCTTTAATGTGGGATAAATCGACTTTATTTTTTTCCGTTACATCGATCTTATATACGTCAGGAATTTCGTAATCTATTTTTGAAATTGTTACCACGCCACCTCGAATGTGAACGTCAACATGTTTCAAAAACTGAATTCCAATCAGTACTTCGCCCGGAATTATCTCGTCGGCAACAACGTGAATGACAGTATCATATTTTTCGGAGTCGACTACGATATTTACCCGCGTTTGCCCTAAAGTCGAATGTTCGTGCGAACCTGCTCCGCGGAAATGAATTATTTTCCCCGTCATTTTTGGCGAACCGATTTCTTCCAACATAATTTCGCGAATCAGATTAATATCGCTGCCGGAATCTATTAATGCGACAGAACGTTTCCCGTTCACATTAATAATTTTTTCGCACTTACCGACTCCAGACTTCACCGTGCTGCAGTTTACCTTTTCATCAACTGTACACTTACTGGCGATATGTCCAAACTGATTGCACTGTTGCAATCATTTGATCGATGTCCCACTTCACCGCAATTGTGGCATCGCATCTTACTCCTGTCAGATTCGGACACTCCATTCTTCATAAATTTCCGAGCTTGGATCTCTCTCTTAGTATTCGGCAGCCTTTCTCGCTGGTTCGTCTTATGAACATCGTTGTTTGTTGTTTTGCGTGCTTCTTGCACCGCCTTCAGAGCTTTTTCATATATTCGTAGGCGGCTTTTTAACTCTTGGAAATTCTGTGCGCCTAATAGCATAATCTTGACGTGTTCATCACCAGAGATCCCATTTATTATGTATTTCACAGCGGCATCTTCATCTACAGAACCTCTTGACGCAAGCTCCTTCATGATTAGATAATAATCCATGACACTTTCGTTTTTCAACATTTTTCTGTCGGCGAGCATCCTGTGTAAATTGGCACTATTTATATTGATTTTGAATTCATTAATTAAACACTCTTTGAGCTTTGCCCATGTCTTTATGTCACCTTCACTATGAATGAAAGTTTTGGCCATTCCAATAAGCATTTTTTGCCAAATATCAATTTCTGAATATCATTCCATTCTACAACAGTAGCCAAGTCGTCAAAATCGGAAATCCATCGCGTAATCGGATAAGAATCACTAAAGTAGAAAGGGCGAATGGAATCCTCGACGTCTTTAAAGTTCAGTGAGAATCGAAGGTCAGTCTTACAAGATCCTCTTGTCGATTTCGACAATCCACTAGCAACGTCGTTATTGTCGCGACCCTTGTTATCGTTTTCGTCGTCGTTTTCACCGTCTTCGTCGAAATGTTCATCTTCGTCATCTTCCGTGTCATCATTCCTCTGCACCAGCGTGTTAAGGTCCATGAGAGCTAAGATAATTCTAGCTCGTAACTCTTCCGTCGTGCCCGCATACTCCAGACCGAGAAGATTGCACATCGATGCTCATTATGATACTGACGTAATTAGCTTCGCGCAACTCCTCAATGATCAATAACATTTCATTCGAAAGACTCGAATTACCCGCAGCTTGCGATGCTATTAGAAGGCGTAAACGATCGACAAGTTCATTATTACTATTTTTTCCAATGGACTTATTAAAGGTTTGAGGGTTTCACTTATCGCAGGGTCATGCGTTTCTTTACCAATTTTTAATAATCGATGTTTCCGGCGAATAGATTCGCAAGCTTTGACAATTTGACGTAATACGTCCGGAGGACATGTTAATGCATGCAAGTCTCACTCTGCACTGACTTGTTACAACATTTTTTGTTTGTTCTTAAAGTCATTTATGCTTATAAAACAATCAAAACCTTTTCTATATCTTCCCTCTTCTAATTCACTGTCTTTATCTATTACTATAAAGCCATGCTTATCTGTCCAACATTGCGCACATATATCTTTGAAAGTGTTAAATGTTACATCCGTAATGACATGATCATTATACACATGCTTAAGATTCATTTCATCCTGCCTAAAGAGAACCAAAAAGTTTACGTTATCTCGAATAAGATGCTTGGGAACACGAGCATAAGTTTGACTGAGATAAAAGCAATCGACGCAATTATGTCTATCCGTACAAAAGAAGGATCTAATGTTATCTTGCTTCTCGCATGTAACATCATCAAATACAATAACAGAGTTCGGCCTAGCCTCGGCGGGTGGTACTACCTGTTCATTATCGTGAAAAGGAAAGTATCCTATACCCTCCACAGAGTCGAGTAAGTTTTGTAAAAATTGATATTTCGGTTGATTTAACGATTTCGAATATACATATATATTTTCAAACTTTAATCCATTCTGATCGATGACTAGACTGAGTAGTGTATTTGTTTTTCCGCAAATAGACGGGCCACAGAAAAGTGCACGTATACTATTTGGCAGCAACTCCCCATGTGGTTTATGATTAGTTACATTATTTTGTACAGACGATATTAAATCATCAAAATTGATGATTGAGATCTTTATTGGGTGTTTATGAAATCGCATTTTGATAATAACTGAACATAAAAGTATAAGTAGCGCCTTTATATGTAATATCAGTCATTAACTATTTGATAATTGAATGATGCACATCTTAAAATGATTACATATGTAAGTAGAAACAAGAAACAAAACCGGATAAAGAGTGGGACAGGATTGGTCAATACTTTAATTATTAAATTACCGGTAGAACTTCATATACCCGGTTATCAGTACTGTGGACCTGGTACAAAATTAAAGCAGGGGTTAGCAAGGGGAGATCCGGGGATAAATCCGTTAGATAAGGCTTGCAAGGAACACGGCATTGCTTATTCCAAAACTCGTGAAAATCCCACCGGTAGAAGCGAGGCCGATCGAATATTAGCGGAGCAGGCTTGGAAGCGAGTTTTAGCAAAAGACGCAAGCATTGCAGAAAAGGCGGTAGCTTGGGGTGTTGCAAACACAATGAAACTAAAAAGTAAATTAGGCATGGGACTTAAAAGGAAGAAAAAAGCATCAAAAAAGAAAACAGCATCATTGAGCAACATTATTGGGGCTGCTAAAATGTCAATGTCACCAAGTAATAATGTTCAAAATGTTATATCGAATATTTGAAAGGGGCACGTAAAGCAGTAAAAGAAGCCGGTGGCAAGCAATTCGTACAAAAAACTCGAAGCTATCGATACATGCAAAGGTTGGAGGATTCTTGCCATTCCTAGCACCCATATTTGCTGGATTAAGTGATGTAGGTGCATTAGCCGGTGGCACAGCGGGTATAACTATGGCTGTTAATGATGCAAAAGCTGCTCAAAAGCAGTTACTTGAAAGTGAAAGGCATAATCGTGCTATGGAGACAATAGCTATAGGTAAAGGGTTATATCTTAAGCCTTATAAAAATGGTCTAGGTTTAAAATTAAAACCATATAAAATGGGATTAGGTGTTAAATGTAGAAAAAATCGAAAAAACTTGTAAAGCTACCACATCGAGCACTCAGCGATGCAGATATATTAAAATATTCGGAAGAAGCTGGAATTCCGAATTTTAGAGGTGTCTTTATGCGTAATAATTTACCAAAGAATCCCCAAGTTAATGAATGTGCAGTCATAATTTTAGACGATGCAAGCGGTCCAGGGACACATTGGGTAGCATATCGAAAACTTGGCTCTAATGTCGTTTATTTTGACAGCTTTGGAAACCTCACCCCACCTGCTGAGTTGGGAAAATATCTCGGTGTAGGTAGCATTATCTATAACCGTGAAACATTTCAAGACTATACCACTTTTGATTGTGGGCATTTATGTCTCAAATTGTTATGCAATCAGCAGTTTTGTCCAAACAAGTATGAGTTGTATAAATATATTGCATAAAATGTTATAATAATCAGTGTAATTTGAACAATCAGTATGAATGATACTTTTACGTTGACGCTCTCGGGACAGTCTTGGAAGTATTGGAAGCGCAATACTTTCCACCTATTGAACTTTCACCGCAGAAGAATTATCCCAAATGTTGATGTTAATAATAAATTTCATATTGGTAACCATTAAATTACTGTGCCGATCGGGAGCTATGAAATTGAGGATATAAGTAGAAGGATAAAGACAGTTCTACGCCACTCGCGGTTTCGGTGGATCGCGTGGGGTACCTCGCGAGATGACTCGCGAATTATGATTGCGAATTAAGACCGCGAATTAAAACCGCGAATTAAAACCGCGAATTGATATCGCGATTTGATCGCTCGAATAATTATTGCCATGCTACCTCTCCCCCCTCGAAACACATGGATGGTATACGAGTTGAGACGCGTCTAAAATCCATTAATCATTCCCATCTTTGGGAAAACACGTGTACCCTCGACATCTGGCGCTCGGGGCCTGGCGGTTGGCTTTCCCACCACTCATTCGAAGCGTGCTTGAATAGCGCCGGGGAGGTCGGCATCGGCGTCGACCACCCTTGGAAAAACACATGTAATTTCTAAGAATATTACATAACATGTTGGGACCTATATCTCGTAAAGATGGTATACGAGTTGTAACGCGTCTAAAATCCATTACTCATTCCCATCTTTGGGAAAACACGTGTACCCTCGACATCTGGCGCTCGGGGCCTGGCGGTTGGCTTTCCCACCACTCATTCGAAGCGTGCTTGAATAGCGCCGGGGAGGTCGGCATCGGCGACGACCACCCTTGGAAAAACACATGTAATTTCTAAGAATATTACATAACATTTTGGGACCTATATCTCGTAAAGACGAGTTGAGACGCGTCTAAAATCCATTAATCATTACGTTAACCATCGACCCTCTTCTATTTCTTCACAATAATCTCACCAGCGAATCATATAAATCCTTCGATAGAACCACGAAGCTATCAGTTTCTATTCAAAATTAACGCTCCGTAGTTCTCCATCGTTCTTTACAAAATAAAGAAAAAGAAATGGAAGTAGAACGACGTCTCGATGAACTCTATACGTGGTTCGAATGTAAATATTATAAAATAAAAAATTATAACGAATCCACGAATATTCGCGAGTTTTATGAAAGTTGCGACAGTGCAATTGAAAGTTTACGACCATATACAACGACATCAGTGGAACACAACATCGAAAATGCTGTGGAGTTGGCAGCCAACCGCCTCATTGCCATGCGAGAGAAAATTAAATCAATGAATTTGAATACACAGGAGAAAGACAAGGATATTGATAATGATGAGAGATTCGATCATCTGGATTCCGATATGGAGCAGGAGATGAGCAATATTTTAGATTCGTTCTCTCCACTCTTCATTTATGAGGAAGTGTATTCACCTCTCGAAAATCGCATAAAAACTGGACTCGCGATCAATTTTGAATATTGGGATTTAAATAATTTCTTTGATGCTGTAAAATTAAAAGTGTTCGATACTCTACGCGTAGCTTTCAAAGAGTACCAGTGTGTGAATGTGTGCATAGTTTTCGGGGGAGAGGTGTGTGATATAGAAACAACGCTACACTCCATTGAGAATTTTGATTGTGGATATGAAAAATTAGATATCACTTCAAATTTAAACAAGTGGTATGAAGAAAAAATAAAATCTCGGATTTCATCAGATCTTGAAAATCTCTCACCCGATTTTGAATATCAAGACCCCCTATTTTTTCAAATTCAAATATGTAGAATTGCATAAGTGCTATTCAACTCATCTATTCGAATAGCCATGCCCATGTGTGCAAGTCCAACCCCAACTACTCCTGTGAATAGCTTTTTACGTGACGGGGGAGGGCAAACTAATAAATAGTTAATGATCACCCCACTACATAGTTCGAAAAGCTCTACAAATACGACGTATATATAAATATGGTGCCAGTATATCGAAAATCTCAAGTGTTGGCGCGCTTAAGACTCGACGTTTTTGTTTTACCAGAGTCTACCAAAGTTTTATTACATCAAGATGGTTGATGTGCGGAAAGTTTTTAGTTCCTGGGAGAGGTCCCTCACAATGGTGTATCGCACCCTGGATGAAGACGCTACTTTGGATGAGTTCCGTAACTTCATCGAAGAGTGCCGCGGAACCGTCGACAAAATATATAAGTATGTAAAATTAAATCGCGGTATTCCAATCGGCCCAAAAGCGTCCATAGAATCGCGAGCACATCGCATCTTAGGACTCAAGGCTGCAGCATCAAGGAATTTGATGCAAAAGGAGGGAAAAGGACCCCGAGGAAATCTTGTACTCGAAGAAAATGTGCAATCCGCGTTCAATAATCGCCTTCGTACCAGCCTGGTGGTGAATATAAAGTATTTAGATCCTGCACAGTTTTTTGAAGAATCAAAAGCTGTAATAATAAAATACGTGCGTGGTGCAATAAGTAATTTTAATAATGTTAAAGTGTGCATCGTGTTTTCGGGACAGTTTGTGCATGGTGAGCAGGAAGATAATAAATACTTTAGTAATAAGTACGTAGCACTATGTGCTACAAGTGATTTAACAGAGTGGTTCGACGAAAGAGTGAAGGCACCCATTCTTTCATCACTTGAAGACTTTCAAGAGCGCGACTCGGGCTGGGCATTATCTGCCATAAATTCTCTCACTATAGAAGTGGTAAAATATAATCCAATGCGTGCTGGACGATGGATCGACTTACCCAAGTGGATCAGAGATAAAAAGGCCGTGATCAATGTGCATGGTTTCGAAGACGATTGCTTTAGATGGGCAATTCTTTCTGCTCTCTTTCCTGTAAAATCGCAGGATCATCCGCATAGGCGATCATCATACATAGAACATGCGGAAAAAATAAAATTTACCGGTATTGCTTTCCCTGTCGCACTTAAAGACATTCCGAAATTCGAAAAGCTGAATGAAATCTCAGTGAATGTCTTTATCATAGCCGATAAGAACGAAGTGCTTCCTGTACACTTGACTACTGATGAAAAGAATAGGCACATCAATCTACTCCTTGTGTCTGAAGAAGGGAGGAAAACCCCACGACCCTCCTCATCTTTTGTTTTGGACGATGTCGAAGTCGAAGAAGATGACAGGATCAATCATCATCATTAATGCTGGATAAAAAATTTATCCCGATTAGTGAGCAAGCAGTGCAGCAAACATGATGGGAAGAAACATATCTGCTATCGCTGTCTCCACTATTTCCACAGTGTAGAAAAACTACCACACATAAACTCGAGTGTGGAAAGAAAAATGATTGTGCGGTGAAACTTCCCGAAACAAAAAACAGCATTTTAAAATTTAAAAGTTTGGGTCGAGCCATGCCGGTACCCTTCATTGTTTACGCTGACACCGAGTGTCTCCTCGGGAAAGTAGAATCGGAGACAGCACCTAAGTTGGCCTATGAAGAACATAAAATATATAGCGTAGGATACTACCTGGATTGTAACCACAACTCGTCGTTGTCCCGTTACCGTTCTCACCGGGGGTCTGACTCTGCTACCTGGTTTGCCAACGAGCTGAAGAAGTTGGCCGATGAAATTAATCAGGTAAACCCTCACTTTATATAATTGATATCATTATTTATTTTATTTAAAACAACATAAAAATTATACACAATTAATACAAATTAAACTTAAACTAATAATACACTTTATATTTTCAATTATTCGTCAATCTTAATTAATAATGGATGACTTTTGTTTCTTCCAGATTTTGCTAGACACGAAGCCGATGAACTTGACTCCGAGAGAAGAGAATGCATTTCGGTCGGCGTCGATGTGCCACATCTGCGGGGGCTGGTTTACCGACAAAGATGTTGCAGTCAGGGATCACGATCATCTCACTGGTCAATTTCGAGGTGCTGCGCATAATAGTTGCAATATTAATTATAAATTTACTTTCAATATTCCTATAATATTTCATAATTTAAGTGGCTACGACGCTCATTTTTTAATTCGCGAAGTTACCAATTGCTTCGAGGGAAACTTGAAAGTCATTCCATGCAATATGGAAAAGTATATGTCAATTATAAAGCGTGTACAAGACACAAAAATTAAGCTTATATTTTTAGATTCGCTTAGATTTCTTAATTGCTCCCTCGACAAATTGGCATCATATTTATCGAATGATGGCAAACGAATATTAAAATCTCATTTTCCAAATGAGAATGAATTTAATTTATTAACGCGTAAGGGAATTTTCCCCTACGATTACGTAAAAGAAACGAGCGTCTTGGACGAGCCATACCTCCCTTCTCGCGGTAATTTTTACAATAAATTATATGAATGTGAAGTGAGTGAGTCTGATTATGTACATGCAACGAATGTATGGAAAACGTTTAATTGTGAGACGTTGGGTGAGTATTCGGATCTATACCTAAAAACCGATATTTTATTGCTCGCGGATGTATTTAAAAATTTTCGAACAACACTGTTAAGATCACACGGTTTAGATCCCGCGCATTATTATACTCTACCTGGGTATACATGGGACTGTGCTCTCAAGCATACTCAAGTAGAGTTACAATTACTCACCGATATCGATATGGTCATGTTTATCGAGCGGGGGATAAGAGGGGGTCTTTCACAGTGCTCAAACAGATACGCGAAGGCAAATAATAAGTATATCCCTAATTATGACCCGTCAAAAGAGTCAAAGTATTTAATGTACTTTGATGTTAATAATTTGTATGGTTGGGCAATGAGTCAATCACTGCCTACCGGAGGTTTCCAATGGGTTGATAATGTCGATTTCGCAAATGTATCCGATGACTCGGAAATTGGATACATTCTCGAAGTCGACTTGACCTATCCTGGAGAAAAACATAATAAGCAGAAAGATCTCCCGCTATGCCCCGAGCGAGCAGTTCCGCCCGGTTCAAAACAGCCGAATTACTCGCTACATTAAATGACAAGGAACGGTATGTCAAACATTACCGAAATTTAAAGCAAGCGATCGCCCACGGTATTGTTGTGAATGAGGTGCATAGAATACTACAATTCAAGCAGACTCCATGGTTAAAGTCGTACATTGACTTGAATACCAAACTCCGCACAGTTGCGACAAATGATTTTGAAAAAAATTTGTATAAATTGATGAATAATGCGGTATTTGGGAAAACCATGGAGAATGTTCGTAAAAGAATGGATGTAAGTTTAAAATCGAAATGGGATGGAAGATATGGTTGAAGCGTTCATTTCGAAACCAAATTTTCATCGAATAGTAATATTCGGCGAAGACTTGGTCGCGATACAACTAAAAAAATTAGAAGTAGTTATAGATAAGCCTATATATGTCGGAATGGCTATATTGGATATTTCTAAAACAAAATTGTATGAGTTCCATTACGATTATGTTTTAGAAAAATTTAAAGAAAATGCGAAATATTGTATACCGATACCGATAGTCTTATTTATGAATTTAAGTGTAGCGATATTTATGATTGTATGAAACGCGATATTAATATGTACGATACGAGTGATTACGAGAAAAATAATGAGTACGGTATGCCTCTAGTCAATAAAAAAGTATTAGGGTTAATGAAAGATAAATGCAGTGGAAAGTTAATGACCGAGTTTGTCGGACTCAGGTCAAAAATGTATGCGTTGCGTGTGTTAGGCGAAGGTGAGAAGAAGAGAGCGAAAGGTGTGAAAGAAGTCGTCGTCCGAAAAACAATCACTTTCGACGACTATCTGAACTGCCTTCAAAATATGTCGACAGTTATGCGCGAGCAGAGATGTATACGTTCAAAATTACACAACGTATACACCGTATGCGAAAAAAAAATTGCTCTAAGTCCCCATGATGATAAGCGATACTTGATCGCTGGTAGTAGAGATACTCTACCGTGGGGACATAAGGATATTATGGAAATGGATGAGTAGTGTTTATTAGTAAATGAATTAATGAAATATATATAAGTTTGTTTGTTCTTACCATCCTATTCCCCAATCCTAATCCTCGTCCGGACCGGATTCAAAGTAGGTTGCGTCCTGTGTGCTATACATACATACAAAATTATTAGTAAATGAATTAATTAAATATATATATAAAAGTTTGTTTGTCTTACCATCCTATTCCCCCAATCCTAATCCTCGTCCGGACCGGATTCAATGTAGGTTGCGTCCGAGTCAATATCTTCAGGCTCAGAATCGTCGCCAGATTGCCATGGTAAACCGTATTGTTCAAACACGGTTTGAAGGTCAACAATCTCCTCCATTCTCCTCTTCTCCCTCTCATGTATCTCCCTTTTAAAACTATTGAGGTATTGACGCAACTCTGCGTCAATCGCAAATTTCCGCTCTGCGGCTTCTTCTTCCAATGCCGTTATCGCCCTTTTCAGCGATTCCTTTTCGTGATGCTTTCGCATCTTATAGTCGCGAATAACGCGACGACATTCGCACGTTCCGTTAACCAGGATATATTTAAAGTCCCTTTTTCGCCACTGTTGAGTACTCCAGTACTCAATTCGGGCGATTTTTTTTCTAAAATCGCGCTTCAATTTGCGCACAGCGTCTTGAAGCGCGATATTAACTTCGTCACACTTATTTTTCACCATGTGCTCTGAGGCATAGATGGATTCCCAAAAGGAATCCTCCTTCATCTCCTCTTCAGCATGGCGATGCTCCATTGATTTCCTCACCACTGTCAAGTGGTGAGAAATTTCAGAACCAAGCAACTCTGATATCTGCTTGCGCAATTTACTAATGAAGGCGTTGCTTTTTCGCCTATACACGAGTACTCGAGACATTTTAACCACAAACACTTAAACACTTAACTCGGGTTTTTTTTTTTAATACAATGTTGCCCGCGAGAAGCAACAAGTAGACTTTGAAATCTCGTCAACTCAAACTCGTATATATACCAAAAAATATGCTAAGGAATGCAACATTTAGAACCTTTTTCACATAGAATTTTTTTCAATCTGGTAAACATCTGGATTTATACGTATGAATACAAGTTTCGATCCACTATATTAGTCTTAAAGTAATACATTTTTCTTGTAGTCTTAAAGTAATAAATGTTTCTTGTCGATACATGAGTTGTACTTATGTTCAAAGCCCAACCATTTAACAAACGCTTTAGAACCTTTTCACGTAGAATTTTTCAATCTGGCAAACATCTAAATTTTTTCAATCTGGTAAACATCTGGATTTTTTTTTCTTAATACGTTGCAGCAAAAATCTTCCTTCCAACTATTCATCCATCATTCGTTCCACTATATTAGTCTTAAAGTAATACATTTTTCTTGTAGTCTTAAAGTAAAAAATGTTTCTTGTCGATCCATGAGTTGTACTTATGTTCAAAGCCCAACCATTTAACAAACGCTTTAGAACCTTTTTGGCGTAGAATTTTTTCAATCAGGTAAACATCTGGATTTTTAGTACGTTGCAGTTCATATTCATAAAATCCGCCTGATATTCGATTTCCATCCCTGTCTTCTAGTAAATATGTTACTGGACTCGTTTTCTTAACTTGTATTATTTTAAACACTTCAGTCGTCCAATTTGGTGTATACCCCTTTTCAAATATATGTTTAAATTTACTAATACGAACTTGTTGACCTAGTTTAAACTTTGGATGAATCTTTTCGTTCACAATTACATTATACACACGTTCCAATAGTTCTTTTTCATTGTCTTTATTCACATCTTGCGGCTTCATTTTAATAGTACGATGTGTGCTATTGTTATAATCATTAACCAAGTCTGGTAAGATATGGAGCCATTGATAATTACCATGAAGGCTAAACTGTGGCCACATTTTATTTTTCAAAGTACGATTAAAGCGTTCGCAAATTGATGCTTTTAGATTACTGTATGTAGAATATAAATTGATATCATGTGTTTTCATTAAATTTGAAAATTTTGAATTATAAAATTCTTTTCCATGGTCGGTATGTAGATTCTTTGGAATTCGACCCATTTCAAATATCGATTTCATGGCAGCTGTGACGTCATCGCCAGTCTTTCTTTTTACTGGGAGAGCCCATGCATACTTAGAGAATACATCGATGACAGTTAACAAGTATTTGTAACCCTTATTTTCATCTGCATATGGAATCATTTCTACAAGATCAGCTTGCCAAGTTTCATCTAATCCGCGAATATCTACTCGCCGCCTTGTATAATTTTTTCTTGCTGGTTTATGAAGCTCTTTCACGACTTCTCTCTTCTCTTTAGAAGTCATTGTTGTTAAACAGATAAGACAACGTCTTGATTAAAACTGTTGGGTAGATTGTTGCAGATAGTTAATTTATTCACATTTTTCAGACTAACTAATTAATTCTCCCGTAAACAACATCAGTTATTCCATTAATCTTCTTTATGGCTTCTCTGTTTTTATTGACATTTTGTTCTAGGAGAAAAATTAATGTCTTAGCATCGTGAGCTACAGTACTACTCTCCTTTATGTCATAGGTGTGTTTTTTCAAGTCTCCTTCTATATTAGCAATATCTACCGTAAGACTATCAATCAACCCATTATTTTTATTCAAATCATCTTTATTTTTCTTTACTTCCTGCTCTAAGTCAGTGATATTATTCGTAAGATTGCTAAGAGTGTAATTATTTTTATTTAAATTATTGTTATGTTTAGTTATTTCCTGATGTAATTCAATAATATAATTTCCAAAATCTGAAGATATAATCCGCCTCTTTTCTATTTCATTGTAATTTTTATTTATATCTTGTTGCATTTTATTTATACTTTTTTCAAAATATTCAATCTTCTCATTATTTTTAATTACACCTTTACACAACTCATCTAGTTGCTGTTTAATATCGCGAATAGATGTGTGGAACATTCTCAAAGTTATGGCATCATCCGAATCCGTCGGATTTCCGATATTGCATAACTTTCTTTTCTTAAAATCATAAGAACCGTCTGTAGAAATTTCAACACTTTGAAATACTTGCTTCCGTGCTCGTTGAGACGAACGTCCAAACACATCGATGCTCATTATGATACTGACGTAATTATCGCTAAATTAATAGATTATATTAGCTTCGCGCAACTCCTCAATGATCGATAAAATTTCATTCGAAAGACTCGAATTACCCGCAGCTTGCGATGCTATTAGAAGGCGCAAACGATCGACAAGTTCATTTGGATCATCCCAATGCACGTAATCAATTTTACGGTTTTGTCCAGCAATCATGTATTCAGGCAAATTACCACCCTTTTTTGGAACATCTTTGAACATATCTTTGATATAGTTTCGATACTTGTGGGAAGCATTATATCGAATAGGTTTTTCCTGATTCCAATCTTTCCTATGGGCATTAGTTAAGGTAAGTATACTTTTGTAATTGTTTAAATCAGATTGTTCGATTATAGCTATATCAGCCTTTTTCTTAAATAATAACTCTAGCAAACCTTCAGTAATAGCAAATTTGTGATCCTTTACAATTACATTTTTATTCTTAAATTCTATTGTCGAATCGCCGATTCTTGTAGTACCATCTTCTATGCGAACACCATAAATTGTATCAATGATATCACTTCTCTCGTGAATATTCTTCACCAGTAAAGTCAGAAACTTATTTAATAACCTTTCTTCAGTATGATATGTAGGTGTTTTAATATCACTGCTAAATGTCTGATCTAAAGGGGTATTATATCCATCACGCATATCATCATCATCATCATCATAATCGTTAACATCATTAATTTCCATACTATCCGCTACTTTATCACGTGTATCATCAATTGCATGTTTACTGGTCGACATTGTTGACGCGTCGGCTATTTTTTCCAATGGACTTATTAAAGGTTTGAGGGTTTCACTTATCGCAAGGTCATGCGTTTCTTTACCAATTTTTAATAATCGATGTTTCCGGCGAATAGATTCGCTAGCTTTGACAATTTGACGTAATACGTCTTGCTGTTGTTGAAGCGAGGAGGACATGTTAATGCATGCAAGTCTCACTCTGCACTGGCTTGTTACAACATTTTTTGTTTGTTCTTAAAATCATTTATGCTTATAAAACAATCAAAACCTTTTCTATATCTTCCCTCTTCTAATTCACTGTCTTTATCTATTACTATAAAGCCATGCTTATCTGTCCAACATTGCGCACACATATCTTTGAAAGTGTTAAATGTCATATCCGTATTGACATGATCATTATACACATGCTTAAGATTCATTTCATCCTGCCTAAAGAGAACCAGAAAGTTTACGTTATCTCGAATAAGATGCTTGGGAACACGAGCATAGGTTTGACTGAGATAAAAGCAATCGACACAATTATGTCTACCCATACAAAAGAAAGATCTAATGTTATCTTGCTTCTCGCATGCAACATCATCAAATATAATAATAGAATTCGGCCTAGCCTCGGCGGGTGGGACTACCTGTTCATTATCGTGAAAAGGAAAGTATCCTATACCCTCCACAGAGTCGAGTAAGTTTTGTAAAAATTGATATTTCGGCTGATTTAACGATTTCGAATATACATATATATTTTCGAACTTTAATCCATTCTGATCGATGATTAGACTGAGTAATGTATTTGTTTTTCCGCAATTAGACGGGCCACAGAAAAGTGCACGTATACTATTTGGCAGCAACTCCCCATGTCGTTTATCATTAGTTGCATTATTTTGTACAGTTGATGTTAAATCATCAAAATTGATGATTGGGATTTTTGTTGGTTGTGTATGAAATCGCATTTTGATAATAACTAAACATAAAAGTATAAGTAGCGCCTTTATATGTAATGTCAGTCATTAACTGTTTGATATTTGAATGATGCACACCATAAAATGATTACATATGTAAGTAAAAACAAGAAACAAAACCGGATAAAGAGTGGGACAGGATTGGTCAATTCTTTAATTAATAAATTACCGGTAGAACTTCATATACCCGGTTATCAGTACTGTGGACCTGGTACAAAATTAAACCACTGATTAGCAAGGGGTGATCCGGGGATAAATCTCTTGGACAAGGCTTGCGAAGAACACGATATCGCTTATTCCAAAACTCATGAAAATCCCGCCGCTAGAAGCGAGGCGAATCGTATATTAGCGGAGCAGGCTTGGAAGCGAGTTTTAGCAAAAGACGCAAGCATTGCAGAAAAGGCGGCAGCATGGGGTGTTGCAAACACAATGAAATTAAAAAGAAAATTAGGCATGGGGCTGAAAAAGAAGAAAGCGTCAAAAAAGAAAACAGCATCATTGAGCAACATTATTGCGGCTGCTAAAATGTCAATGTCACCAAGTAATAATGTTCAAAGTGTTATATCGAGCGCTTTGAAAGGGGCACGTAAAGCCGTAAAAGAAGCAGGTGGTAAGCAATTCATACAAAAGTCTCGACAGCTATCGATACCTGCAAAGGTCGGAGGATTCTTACCATTCCTAGCACCCATATTTGCTGGATTAAGTGCTGCAGGTGCATTAGCCGGCGGCACAGCAGGTATAACCAAGGCTGTTAATAATGCAAAAGCTGCTCAAAAGCAGTTACTTGAAAGTGAACGGCATAATCGTGCTATGGAGTCAATAGCTATAGGTAAAGGGTTATATCTTAAACCTTATAAAAATGGTCTAGGTTTAAAATTAAAACCATATAAAACGGGATTAGGTGTTAAATGTAGAAAAAATCGAAAAAACTTGTAAAGCTACCGCATCGAGCACTCACCGATGCAGATATATTAAAATATTCGAAAGAAGCTGGAATTCCGAATTTTAGAGGTGTCTTTATGCGTAATAATTTACCAAAGAATCCCAAAGTTAATGAATGTGCAGTCATAAATTTAGACGATGCAAGCGGTCCAGGGACACATTGGGTAGCATATCGGAAACGTGGCTCTAAAGTCGTTTATTTTGACAGCTTTGGAAACCTCACCCCACCTGCTGAGTTGGGAAAATATCTCGGTGTAGGTAGCATTATGTATAACCGTGAAAAATTTCAAGACTATACCACTTTTGATTGTAGGCATTTATGTCTCAAATTTTTATGCAATCAGCTGTTTTGTCCAAACAAGTATCAGTTGTATAAATATATTGCATAAAATGTTATAATAATCAGTGTAATTTGAACAATCAGTATGAATGGTACTTTTACGTTGACGCTCTCGGGACAGTCTTCAGTATTGGAAGCGCAATACTTTCCATCTATTGAACTTTCACCGCAGAAGAATTATGCATTGGGCTTAATTGAACTTTTAACGTTTAATTCAATCCCAAATGTTGACGTTCATAATAAATTTCACATTGGTAACCATCAAATTACTGTGCCGATCGGGAGCTATGAAATTGAGGATATAGCAGAATATATTAGAAGCAAGCTATCAGAGTATAGTGATATTACACTAGATATAAAACCCAATAATAATACCTTACGCAGTGAAATCAGGTCTAATCAAGACATTGATTTTACACCAAGCGATTCGATTGGGCGAACATTGGGTTTCAATAGACGAATTTCGGAAGCAAACAAGTTGCACATTTCAGATTTGCCAGTAACCATAATTAAAGTTAATGCACTTCGCGTAGAGTGCAATATAACTGCAGGCGCTTACATTAATAACAGTAGAGCGCATACGATTCATGAATTTTTCCCTACCGTGGCTCCCGGATATAAGATTGTGGAAGTGCTGAATCATGTCATTTACTTACCTGTTGTCGTCAGATTAATAGATCATATTCAATTGCGTATTGTTGATCAGAATGGTGAATTGGTGAATTTTCGTGGTGAAACAATTACAATACGACTACATCTTAAATCTACGTAACAATGGGTATTATGTACAATGGTCAAACCCTTAATAGTTACTATAATAATAAACCACAATGGGCAAAACATATCAGTCGTCATCAAATTCGCAAGACGTTAACACGTCGAAACGTTCTATTTCTGAAAAGCTTGGGACTCAAGTTGCATCATCACCACAATATCAGACAGTGAATAATAAAAACTGTCATTGCCGTTGTTGTATTTGCTTGCTTATCCCACGTTATCACAATAACAATAATGGAGGATCCAATACTCAGCATTCAAAACCCAGTCGTTTTCGACGAATCTGTCGCTCATTACGAGCTGCATGCACATCAATCTTATAATACAAGCTCATTTGGCAAAAATGATGAAATTCGTATTGTTGTGCAACATCAAGATTTATGTATTTTACCATGTAAAAGTTTGATACATGTTAGTGGAAGGTTGACCAAAACCGATGGAACTAAAGCAAATAATACTAATCTAACATCTAACGCAATCTGTCATTTATTTGATGAGGCGCGGTATGAGTTGAATGGTGTTGAAATTGATCGAAATAGAAATGTTGGTATTACCAGCTTGATGAAGGGGTATCCTTCTTACACACCAAATCATGAACCCGTTTTAATCAATGCCGGTTGGATATCTAGTTCAAATCTAAAGATAACAAATGATAATGGTTATTTTGACGTGATCATGCCTCTGAGTATGATTCTCGGATTTGCTGAAGATTATCGTAAGATAATTGTAAATGCAAAGCATGAACTTGTTTTAACAAGATCTAAACATGATGATAATGCAGTTATACAAAACGTGGTCGAAAATTATAAAATTGAGATGAATAAAATAGAATGGTTAGTTCCATATGTCACGTTGGCTGATAGGGAAAAGATACATCTGCTGCGTTTCATTGAAAAAGATCCTTGCATATCTTTAAGTTTCCGTACATGGGAACTTTATGAATATCCTCTATTGCCCGTAGCATCATCCCACGTGTGGTCTGTGAAAACAGCGACACAATTAGAAAAGCCACGATATATTATTATTGGATTCCAAACGGCTAGAAAAAATGACAAGGCGAGAAATGCAAGTCTGTTTGATCACTGCAACATTAGTAATGTTAAAGTATTTTTGAATTCAAAATATTATCCGTATGGTAATTTAAACCTTGATATTGCAAATAATCAATTTTCTTTATTATATGATATGTATATCAATTTTCAAACCAGTTACTATAATAAAAATGTTACTGGTAAACCTATATTGAATAAATTAATATTTTTAGAGAAAGCTCCATTAATAATTATTGATTGCTCTAAGCAGAATGAAGCTTTAAAACATGCACCTGTCGATGTTCGACTCGAATTTGAATCAAAGGAAAATTTTCCTGCAAACACTTCTGCTTATTGTTTAATTTTACATGATCGCATTGTAGAATATAATCCCATAAGTGGAAATGTAAAGAAATTGGTTTGAGAGGAGGGGTAACCATTATTGCGCATGCGTCAATTAATGAATGAAACGCGGTTATTCACTAGTGAATCAGTTTCATACGAAATGGAATACATTGTAGACGTGCAGAGATTCCGCGGGCCTGGTAATCGGTTCATACCGAAGGAAATGTCTATAATAAATATTATCGACAGTGAAATTGTGACTTATGTGTTTAAACCACCATATCAATGGGTGTGGTTACCTATACACTATAAGAGAGTCAATAACTGGTTGATGAATAATTATCACGGTTTACCATGGCAATTTGGCGATGTACCATTTGACGCTATAAACGAAACTTTGGAGGATATCGTTAAATGTGCTAGCAAAATTTATGTAAAAGGAGTCGATAAAAAATGTTGTTTGGAGGATATATTAAACGCTGAAAATGTTGTCGATCTCGATAGATAGTATACCATTTTTACAAGATATGGGTATCAACATATTATCTAATATTCTTAGAAATTACATGTGTTTTCCAAATATGGGAATCTAGAACGAGCGCTTTCGAAAGGAAGTTGTAGGAAAAATAGATCTATACAAAGATGTTACATGTGTTTTTCCAAAGATGTAGGAAAAACAGACCTGCCAGGCCCCGAGCGTCAGGGGGGGTTGGCACGATGCCGACCTCCCGACGCTATTAAAAGCACGCTTCGAATGAGAGGTAGGAAAACAGACCGCCAGGCCCCGAGCGACAGGGGGGTCGGCACGACGCCGACCTCCCCGACGCTATTAACAGCACGCTTCGAATGAGAGGTAGGAAAAACAGTCCTATACTGAAGTTACATGTGTTTTTCCAAGGGTGGTCGAAGGTACATGTGTTTTTCCAAAGATGTAGGAAAAACAGACCTGGCAGGCCCCGAGCGTCAGGGGGGTCGGCACGATGTCGACTTCCTCGACGCTATTAAAAAAAAGCACTCTTCGATTGAGAGAAACGAGCACTTTCGAGGGGGGAGAGGTAGCCATACAATAATTATTCGCGCAATCAAATCGCGATATCAGTTCGCGGTCTTAATTCGCGGTCTTAATTCGTGATCTTAATTCGCGAGTCATCTCGCGAGGTACCCCTCGCGATCCACCTAACCCGCGGATGGCGCAGAACTGTCATAGCTACACTACTGATGAAGCTTCTGTTTCAAGCTCTTCGACAACATTGTAACTAGAAGAATGTCCAAACCTATTCATGAAATCAACGACTTTTGGACTACTTGTTATGGTTTTAAGCGTCATTCCGAGACTCATATTTTTCGAGGTTTTCATTCTTCCGTGATGTATCGCGTAAATAATATCTTGTGAAATAGGATTTATTTTACGCGAGCTATCGGAACTTTTTTGTGTTCTGGAATCGATTCCGCACAAGAGATTTCGCATGAAATCCTGAAGATCTTTCAGAATTTCAAATTCCCCAGCAATAATATCGTTGAGTTTTAAAATTGTTGGCAGTGGTTTCTTCGCAATACATAATATTTTTTTCGCAATAACATTGCAGCGCACGATAGCAATTCAAAATCTTGGAATCGAGAAAGAGTTTCGTCATCGATAACGCAGCCATCGTTAGGAGCGATAGCTTTTCTTTTTTAAATTAATATAATTTTCCATCAAAAGTTTTTTGTAATTTCTCCAGAAGATGTTGAGAAGTATATTTAACGTCAAAAGACCCGAACTCTTGAATATAATATTTCTCAAGAATTTGATTATCACAATCTGTTAAAAATTGGCATTTTTTATTATTTATAATATTTTTCTCGACAAATCCGCAAATATCAGCATACGTCAATTCATGAAATTTTAATGGTTTATTGGTATTTTTGTAATAAAAATAAAAGAATATTTATTTAAAAGATATCTACATAAGGAAGGAAAAGATTACGTTTCGGTTATTGATGTTAAAAATATTTTTTTTAACCCTTATGTGCACAACCAACTTTTTCCACGTTGTTGCACAACCGGGGTACCCGGGTATCCACTGCGTGTTTATCTTAATTTTTGACAGTTTAAACGAATGAAATCGTTTGAAATAAATTTATTTCATTAAATAGACGTTAATAGAAAGTATTCAAGTCATATTGGAGACCCTGAGCCCGCCACAGCATTCCTAAAATAAATATAACAATAGCGTGTCGGAGCGTTACGCTATTTTTAAATTCATCAAAGGTACCATATTTTGAGAGTGTTTTAAAAAGTTGTAAATTATACACATAGTGTCTTTTTAATGGACAAATACAAATATGAACTCATGGTCCGTAATTTCAAAATGGACGATCAAAATGGTGGCCAAATTCTTGACAAACTGCCGAAATGATCTAAACTTATTATATAACTTATTGTAGGAGTTTTAGAGGTCGCCAAGTATGAATGTGACGTCACATTTCCATAATACAAAATGGCGGATCCAATATGGCGGACAATTTTATTTACATCAATCAAATCAAAAAAATATGGTACCTTTGATGAATTTAAAAATGATAATAATCTGCATTGTTTATTAGGAAATACACGTGAATTTTTTCACTTTTTAAAAAATTCTTCTCGATAGGAGTCTTAGAAGTGCTTTTATATGCATTTAGAAAAAAATTATTAAAATTGGCTAAGAATTGCCGGAGCTCAGACTCTTTGAACCTATAATTCCCATATTTCCCTAATGTGGGCCGGTCAACAGTAAAGATCTTGTTTGCGTTCAATAAAGGTTTGCAGTACTTCAAAATTATATTTATTGTTTATTTATAAACTACTATTACCTAAATAAAATATTTATCAATGTTATTTATTAATTTCTGAGCGAAAACATAATTTCACACCAAGTGGATACCAGGGTACGCGGTTGTGCCCAACGTGTATGTGCCATAAAACCATGTAATTTAGGTAACAAATTTTTGAAAAAAAATTTTTTTCCAGTGGCTTCATATTCGAAAAGAGTTCAACGAGGCATTCCTGGAGGGAAAAGTCGATATTTCAATTTTTCATGAAGATATACGCAAAAGTATGGCGCGGTGGATACCCGGGTTGTGCACATAAGGGTTAAACATGCATGAACGTAAGTAGAATTTTATCATTTAATTTTTTAATGATTGAATTATTGTTAATTCTTGAAATATGATCAATTATATGGAGTTTAATTCGAATACCTCAAAATCTCAGTATTACACGAATTCGGCAAAATATAAACAAGTAGTGAACACAGTGAATTAAACGCATTTACACATATTAATACTTAAGAGACAAGTACAGTAAACACAGAAAATTATCGTTAGTATTGAAATTTACGAAGAGATCGTAGATGTTTTTTCATTTATTTTTATCTTTCTTAATATTAAAGGAAATATTGTACATCTACATTGAGAAACGCTCCTTAAATATTAAGGTAGATTACATACGAATAAATTAAATAACATCTATGATAAATTGCTTTGCAAGTTTAAATGGTAACGATTATTTTCTGTCTTTACTACACAATTCTCTCATAAACGTTAATATACGAGTAAATGCATTTAGAGTTCAACGTACGTGTTGACTATTTGTTTATATTTTGTGGAATTCATATAATGCTGAGATGTTGACATGTACGGTGTCGGTTATATTTCTACTAAGATGAAAATGGCACATAGAAATATTATTAATAGTTGAATAATTTGAACTTTATTATAAAATAAATTTAATAGAGCATTTCACGCTGTGACGTCACGACAGGTCACGTGTCCCTAAAATCCAGAATGGAGGATACTGGAGGACAAACAAACCGCGTTTTCCTTTAAATTAGAATTTACGATAAGAGAAAAAAATATTATTTACGTATTTTAAGGCAAATATGGTCTGATTTTGTTGTATTGTAGGTTGTTCAAAACGTGGAGATAGAGATAGCATATCATTTTATCGTATTCCGAGCATAATAAGTATTAATAATCGCAAATACATGACAACAGATCGTCATAAAACGAATGGTTCTAAAAGTCTTACTGAAGATGCTGACAAAGTGATTAAACTTTCCAAAAGCAGACAAAGAGCTTGGGAAACAGTGATAAAAAGGGGAAAATTGTCTGATTCCCTAAAATTAACATGATAAAATTTAAAAATTAAAATATTTTCGTGTGTGCGCAAGACATTTTATTTCAGGTATACATGAACGAATTTCATTAATTAAAGTTTAAATTTTAAATATATCTATCCTGCACACCAGGAAACACCGCTTCTTTGGAAGACACAACAAACCCACACTGGGCACCATGCCATAATCTTGGCTATAAAATTGGCAATGCTTTAAAAAGTCAAACCGATCTCGACAGGTACAAGCGATATAAGCAACGGGTAATCGTGTTTTTAATTTATTGTACATTATATGTTATATTAGAAAAGATTTAATATATTTTTTACTAATATATATTTACATTTCCTATGACTATAAGTTATATCGGTGACTCTTACAGATACACGAACCCTATCGACAGCTCCAATTGCTGTTGAAGCAATAATAACTGTACACTGAAAAGGCGTTGTGAAATTTCTTACTATATATATATATAGTAAGAACTTTCAAAATATACAGGTTTTATTTTATGTGTCGTTTCCTGTCTGATTGAATTTTTAATTTACGTTGAATCTACAATGAATGTTTTTAATTTGATAATAATCTTTAATCGTGTCAAATAGAAAAGGACACCAAATAAATAAAAACTAACGATTCAAGAAAACGAACTTGCTTTTGGAAAGTTTAATCACTTTGTCAGCATCTTCAGTAAGACTTTCAGAACCATTCGTTTTATGACGATCTGTTGTCATGTATTTGCGATTATTAATACTTATTATGCTCGGAATACGATGAAATGATATTCTATCTCTATCTCCACGTTTTGAACAACCTACAATACAACAAAATGAGACCATATTTGCCTTAAAATACGTAAATAATATTTTTTTCTCTTATCGTCAATTCTAATTTAAAGGAAAACGCGGTTTGTTTGTCCTCCAGTATCCTCCATCTTGGATTTTAGGGACACGTGACCTGTCGTGACGTCACAGCGTGAAATGCTCTATTTTTGACAAAATTCACGGTCATCCTGATGTAAGTTTAATTCAATAATGGTATTACTCCAAATGTAGTTTGATGGTTTGAATCTATAATTTTCAAGCTTTTTTTTTAAGACGTGGATGAAAAAAGCGGCAGATAGCTTCTTAAAAGAAGAACGTTATATTTTCAAATAAAAATAGTTTTTCTTTTACGTGTACAGAGATATAATTTTTATACCGTTTGTTTTGGTTTTATAATTGTTTTTTGATTGTTGGACAATCAATCCCCACTCTTTGTGAGTTGTATACTCCCGGCCCTCTTTTCGGACTAAGAGACATGCGCTAAGTCAGTCGTTGTATCGAACTCGGTGTATAGAGACGACGCGTCTACCTTCTTGTATAACTGTTTCTAAAAATAAACAAGCTTTAATAACTAACAGGTTATGCGCCCAGCGTACAGTGTAGAAATAAAAACAAGTGCTCTGTGTTACGGACAGAATAATTTACCATGCAACTCGCAAGCAGCAATAGTGTGAACAAACTCACAAATGGAAACTACGAGTCTTAGAGGGTGTAAACAAAAAGTGTTCTGATTTTCAATGAATTATGGAGATACGTTAACGGGAGTATCGAGAGCCCAGAAGAACCTGCGGAAGTATCTGAATGGACAACGAAAGATGAAAAGGCGTTTGCCCTTATTACACTAACGCTTTCTACAAGCGAGTTGGGACATATTCGGAAGGTCACGACTTCGAAAATGGCATGGGATGAAATTGCCAAAGTTCACGCCTCGCAAGGACCGGTGAGAAAAGCCGTTCTTTATCGACAGTTATACAATTTAAAGAAGGATGAAAAACAAACAATGGCTCAATTCGTTCGTGAATTTCAAAATAAAGTGAACCTGCTTGAAGACACCGGAATAGAAATTCCGGAAGAATTGAAAGCCATAATGCTGTTAAATGATTTACCAGAAAAATTCGATAATTTCTGCGTCGCTATTGAAGCTACAGACAAAGTTCCTTCTATCGATATCATAAAAGTAAAACTAGTCAAAGAAGAAGCAAGACAAGGAGGACGAAATCAACAAACAAAAGTCGGTGGCGCTATTTCAAACGCGTTCTTGTCCCGAGGAAAATACACCAGAAACAAAAACAATGACGAATCATCATCGAACTTCGATTGCGGCATAAATTTTCGAGACAACACATCTTCATTCTCTAAGACAACTGGTAGATGCTATTTCTGCAATAAATTTGGATATCGTGCAAGAGACTGCTGGCAGCGTAAAAACAAAGAGGTAGCAAATCAAGCCGAAGAAGACGAGGACTCCACGGTGGCATTCGTTGCACAAACGAAATCAACAAAAGAATAATGTGGTGTTTAGACAGCGGAGCTTCAGCTCATATGTGTAGCGTGCGTGAATGGTTCAATGATGTGAGTATGAACTCAGAATGTGAAATTTGTACGACCGCGAAAGAAACTGTTAAAGCAATTGGTAAGGGAACGATAATAATAAAATGTATAATTAACGAAAAATTGAAATCGGCGAAAATTATAAATCACTGGTAATCATCGTAGTATATGTTGATGATCTGCTCATTGCGTCACACTCATTATAATCCCTTGTAAATGTTAAGAAAGAGCTGTCTAAAAATTTTAAAATGAAAGATTTAGGGCCGGCAAACGAAATTTTAGGTTTAAAGATTGAAAGAGTAGGTAATGTTGGAAAAATTAAGGTTTCTCAAGAAGCATATATACTTAAGCTGTTGGAAAAATTTTGTATGACGAATTGTAACGTAGCTTCAACTCCTTTTCCATCAGGAACGAAACTGACTAGCGAAGGCGAAGTGGTATCAGAAAATGAATTACGCGAAATGATGAATGTACCCTACAGGGAACTAATAGGCAGTCTTATTTATTTATCTAATACCACTCGCCCAGACATAGCGTTCGCGGCAGGAATTCTGAGCCGATACAACGAAAATCCGGCAAAACACCATTGGAAAATCGGGAAACATGTATTGCGTTATCTTAAGAAAACATCACGGATAGGAATAACCTATAAGAAAACGTGTAAACCTTTTGTAGCCTATACAGATGCGGACTGGGCAAACGATATTGAGAGTCGCAGATCACAATCCGGAAGTTTTATAATATTGGCCGGCGGACCAATCGTATGGAATTCTAAACGTCAAAAATCAGTCACCCTCTCAACCATGGAATCCGAGTACATGGCTTTATCCGACACCACACGAAACGTAATATACCTGCGCAGACTAATGGAAGAGATAGGTTTTTACAACCTGATAACCGAACCAACAATTATATTCTACGATAATCAGAGCGCGAGTAGTTTAAGCAAAGAAAACATGTTAAATTCGAGAAGTAAACATATTGAAATACGATTCCATTTTTCTAGAGAAGCGCAACACGAAAAATTCATAAGTGTAACACACATTCCAGGTGAAAAAAATGTCGCTGATATACTTACGACGTCTTTGACCAAAGACAAACATGAAAAATGCGTAAACATGATAAATCTAGTTTAAGTGTATTACTTTATAACAAACTATGAACAAAAAGAAATGTACGTTATAAAGTGAAATTGTTGCTGTTATGAACAAAATCGCGACTTTGTATTATTAAAGTTTTGAAAATATGTAAAGTCGACGTTAAATGTGAAACGACATGGAATATCATAAAACAATTATAAAACCAAAACAAATGGTATAAAAATAATATCTCTGTACACGTAAACGAAAAACTATTTTTATTTGAAAATATACCTTATCTATTCTTTTAAAAAGCAATCCGCCGATTTTTTTCATCCACGTCTTAAAAAAAAGCTTGAAAATTATAGATTCAAACCATCAAGAAACATTTGGAGTAATGCCACTATTGAATTAAACTTACTTCAGGATCACCGTGAATTATTTATTCATAACATATACTATTACCGTAATAATTTTAATTACCGGAGACTCTTGCAAACGATGTTGGAGCTGGATCAACTAAAGCGGGATCATCATTTTCTTCAGTGGTCGTGTTTTGAAGCTGTTCATATTTTTCAATATATTTTTTCGGGATCGCCAAACAATTTTTTCGACAACCGGAGTTAAACCCATGAATATCGTCCACACAGTCAGGAAAAATTAGCTCACTGTATTTCATATTTAATGCAATACGAATACGAAACTTTTCGCGGCAGTGCTGCAAATTTTCTTCCGTAAAATTCATAATTTTACCAGAAACTGCTTCACATTTAAAAACGCAGTCAGCTTCGAACTCATTTTGTCGTTTATATAAAAATATAACTAAATCCGCGATGTTGTATCCTATAGACACCCAGTTACGAGCCAAACTGCCATCTCGACATTTAGTTGTCACATATATTTCAACGTTTAAACATGCTTTGTTTAAACATAATGAAAGTTACGTAGAATTTAGTTGAGGAGCAAGCACCGTTTCATACCATTTTATAGGTCCCAGTATAAACAAGGTGTTTCTTGAATATTTTGGGTTGCTGAATTTGAAATTTTTGAGATGGAATGCCTAAAATCGAGTTCTTAGTAGTTACAAATAAAATTTTGTCAAGAATTTGAAAATTTAAATTTTTGGTCCGGAAATTTTTTTTTTACCCTATTTACATGTATATTTCTGTATATTTTCGGAAATAAGAAATAAAAAATGTTAAATCTTACATATTTTCAAAATTACAGATTTTACGAAAAATTCACAATAGACATTTTTTATTCAAAATGCTCCAAAGAATATATAAAAAATATTTCCAGAGTAAATGTTAAAATATTGTGTAATTGTTAATAAAATGTTCAGAACCACTATAATTAACCTACATTTAGACTTTTCACTCAAAAAATTCACATTCAGAGGCCCAAAATATGTATATATGCATTCGACTAATGTTGCAAGTGTTACAATAAATTCCTAATTCATGTTATGAATTCTTCTGAATTTACTTTGACTTTATGATAATAGTTTCTGAAATCCCGCTTAATTAATCGGGTAAATTATCAGAAATGCTTTAAAATATGTACGGTGTGAAAATCAAAAGAAAACCGATTAATGCTGCGCCGCGCGCGCCGAAATGCGCTCTTCCACTTTGCACCCGATTTTCTCACAATCTATTCCATTTTAACTTCTGACACTTTGCAAATACTTTATTCTATACCTAAATAATGTAAATTCAAATTGTCAGAAGTTTACTTTAAAATGTAAATTTTCCGATATTTTTCGCAACTATGGCAGCTTCTGACAGCCATTTAGCATTCTGACAATTTTTTTACTGCTTTTTCTCATTATCCTTGATAACTCGATAAATTTTCAGCCGTGTACCTCGACAGTTTTTTAGTCTGAAAATTTACAAGTTTGATCGTCCGCCCACGCAATTGGCATTCAGCGCGCCTTCTATCGGTCGGGCTTTCTAGCTTTCTAGGGCTTGCTAGCAGCAATCGAAGATTTTCCAGGAACAATATTTCATGTACCGGGGTATGTTGCACCTCATGTAGCCAGCTCTCCGTCTGTTAACTTAGATATTACTTTATGCAGTTTAACTTCAGTTTAAGTAAATAACATACCTTATAATTTTATACACTTTGAAAAAAAAACGATTTTATTGTTGTTACCAATAACCAATTTTCCCAAAACATTATACACCATTATTCATTTTTTGCAAAGAAATTGTAGACGTAAAATTTAAAAAATGTCCTGCCAATGGTAAACGGATGAAGGCAGACCATCTTCAATTAAACATGGAAAAGTACTCAATTGTATTCAATTAAGTATACATTTAGAATTTTTTACAACTTATCCCTGCAAATAAGTAAATGTAGATTTTGATAATGTATTGGTTTATAAAGGGAAATACTCACAGTTGGGAAAGAAAAGTTTTTTCTTAAACTTAGTAAATTTAAAAGTGACTCGTTTAAATTCAATGAAATAAAATTTCAAAATTTCTCCTCCGTTTTTTCGTAAGTGTAATTTTCTTTTCTTGGTATGTTCTTTAATCCTGCAAGTATAGACGTGCTGAACAAAATTAAAAACCCATATTTGACATTTCGCCTATCATTTTAGTCCTCTTCAGAAAGTTATTTATTTTTTCGACAAATAATAGTAATAAAACAATGTTAACAATTTATTACAATAACAATTCTTCGAAGTACATAACCTTTTATTGTAAAACTAGATTAAAACAATTTTTGTTTAATTAAGAATTAAGAATACTTTAGTACTATTGAAATCTATGTTATTAAAATCCAACATCTTACCGTTCAAAGTTGAAAATGTACAAAGTTGAAAGTTGTTCATGAAATGTAGGCCGTTGTGTATACCTTTTGAATGATGTAATGATGGAACATATCCAGTCACATGATGTATTGCTTACAATCTTGTATGAAATTTATGTCATTGGAGTTGTAAACAGTAATGTGCATATACTTTTTTAAAATAGATAATTATCCCTTTTGCAAATAACAGAAATCCAACCAAACTCCCCTTCTGAAGATTCCTCTCTAACTCATCCCAGAAAATTCGTATTTTGAAAAAAGGAAAGTTACACTTGGTCGTGCAATACCTTAACGTTGTATTTTTAACATGCACAGAAAGAAAATTACGACGTTGAAGGCTATCATGAGGATGAAATTAGTGACGGCGAAGGTGGCTCGGCAACCTCCGTGACGTTAGCCTGCCATTTTAATAAAATGGATAAAAAATAGCGGGAATCGTTTACGATTCGTTTGCGATTGATTGCGATTACCAATTTTTCGTTTGCTACGTTGTCGTTTAAAAGTTATTTGCGAAAAACGAAATGGTCGGCTGACTTCACGTTCGCATTTTTGAAAACGCGTTTACTCAGCCACCAATCGATCAATATCAACCACATTAGGCTCAAACGTTTGCGATTCGTTTGCGAATTATGAATTAAAGGTGCTTTTGCGCTAAATTGCAAAATAAAAAAAAATTGTCCTATATTTCCTTTATATACAAAATCCTTTAAAAGGTTTGCGATTTTTTGCAATCGGTCTCAAACGATTGCGATTCGTTTGCGAATTGAAATAATACGCGAATATTCCGCATAAAATCAGAAATAATGCGAAAATAAACGAATTATTAAAATTTACTAGATCCAGTCCACCTCGATGTACAATATCATTTGAAAGGTTTGCGATTTTTCTGCAATCGGTCTCAAACGTTTGCGATTTTTCTGCAATCGGTCTCAAACGTTTGCGATTCATTAGTGAATTGAGATAATATGTGAATTTACCAAATGTAATCAGAAATAATGCGAAAATAAGCGAATGAAAAAAGTTACTAGATCCATCCCACCTCGATATTCAAAATCCTTTGAAAGGTTTGCGATTTTTTGCAATCGGTCTCAAACGATTGCGATTAGTTTGCGAATTGAGATAATATGCGAATATTCCGAATATAATCAGAAATAGTGCGAAAATAAACGAATTATCAAAAGTTATTAGATCCTGCCCACCTGGATATACAAAATCATTTGAAAGGTTTGCGATTTTTCTGCAATCGGTCTCAAACGTTTGCGAATTGAGCAAATATGCGAATGTTCCGAATATGATCAGTAATTGTTATCTGTGGACTATTATGGGCCATTACCCAAGTCAACTGGAGGGGTCCAATATATTTTTGTCGCGGTGGATGTGTTCACGAAGCACGTAAAGCTGTATTCTTTAAAGAAAGCAACTACGTTGGCCACACTCAATCGTTTAGTAAAAGATTATTTGCCTTCTATTGGAAAGCCCAGAAGGATAATTTCAGATCACGGCACTCAATTTACGTCACCAAAATGGGCATCGTCTTTAAAGAGACTAGGTATAAAAGTAATATATTCCTCGATTAGGCATCCTCTGAGTAATCCGAAGGAAAGAGTTATGAGAGAACTCGGTAAATTGTTTAGAGTGTTATTATCAGATACACATACTTCGTGGGGACGATATCTAAAAAAGATTGAAACTATTCTGAATTTAACTATACACAGTAGTACTGGGTATTGCCCGCTCGAACTTCATTTTGGGACTAAACCGCGTGATGTGATTTGTAAGTTGATACAGTATCCAACTATTGGAGATGATCAATCATATGAATTGAAACTCGGTATTGCGCGTAAACGTTTATTGGAAAATTTTAAGAAGCGAAAGGAAAATCAGAAACAAGTTTCAAAAATGTTTTTGAAAGAGAATGATTTGGTTTTGATATCTCAACCTAAAATGTCTAGTGCTCTCGACCGTGTAGTAAGTTTTTTTTTTATTTGACGGTCCCTAGAGGATTTCTAAGGTACTGGGAAATAATGCGTTCGAATTGCTATTGAGATGATGATGAGAGAGAGAGAGAGAGAGAGAGAGAGAGAGAGAGAGAGAGAGAGAGAGAGAGAGAGAGAGAGACAGAAAGAGAGAGAGAGACTTGGTATTTTCACATTGTGCCAAGCTTTAAGACGAATACCACGAAGGATAAATTTCAAAGGAATGAAACGTTGTGAAAATGGAAATATCTCGATGCAACAATTCCATGATCTCAATATCAAGATGGCGTCGGCGTCCTTTCGAGAAAATGGTGTGCTCTCCTCGTGCCTGATACCACATGGTGGAAAACCACGAATGAGTCAAGGAATATTCATCTAAAATCATCAAATCGTCAAAGAGAATAATTCAGGTTTCATTTTTATTCAAATTATTAAGAAGTTTACCTCTCATGAACACTTAGCTCTCTCTTTAAATTTTTTTAGTCGATTTATAGTAATATGATAAGTTTTTTTACTGTTATCGTCGATTTTTCGTTATATAATGAGAATGTAATAATAAAAAACAAAATATAATTATTTTCGTAGATATCTAATTTGATAAACTAACTGATGTTTTTTCTTATATTTCGTCATATAAATGGATATATTTTGTATCTTAAATGAATGGAGCGTATGGATAATGTTTATTATTTGTCATCGATTAAATATGTTTAACATCAAATTTATTGCAAATTAGTTACCAATTCACGTTGTAACTAATTTAATAGTTATCACGAGATGGATCACAATATTTCCTTGATGTACAAATCCTTATTTTCTCTATTTTCTTTCATTTTGTTGATTACTGCATGGAGAATTTACAATCGTGACATTTCTTTACCGTTCTTTCGCGTCAATAACTCGAAATCATACACCGATATTTCATATTTACAACAAGTTCATACATATGCGGAATAACTTACGCGGATACTGTACACACATTAAAAAAACATACAACACTAGTCAATATTCAGGTCAGGAACGAGATAACTTACGCGGATTAAAATTTGTCAATGAACGCATCACTAAACGGAATAAATTACGCGGATAAGAATTTCATAAAAATAACGGCAAAATAATTATACGATACCAATATATAAACAACAAAAAAGTCCGGAAACACCATGCAGCGGGAGAGAAGGCGCAAATCTTCCGTGATGTCTTCCTCTTTCGATCTTCGGGCCCCTGAATTTATTGGGCCGGCCCTGGTTTCTGCTCGCTGATCCGCCGGTCGAATTGTTTGTCGAACTCCAGTAGCGGGATCTCCCCGGGTACCCACTGGCCGCTCCCTCGCCTTCCGTACTCTCGCAGAACCTCGACAGGGGAAGCAGAGCGGCAGATAATTTTCAAAATTTGATGATAGAAAAGTTGGAGAGATCACGCTTACCTTGGACTTCGACAGGCGGGTCGAAGTCGATGAAATTAATCGCCTTTGATTATACTACGACGGCTGCATCGGCTTTGCCCTGATGTGGATCGACGCCCTCGAAGATTGGGGCGTGGCCACGTCTTGATGTTCCTCGATGAGGGTCGCCGACGTAGGGACTTTATTTGCAGGCCGTAAGAGGAAGCAGCGTAATTCTGTCGAGCCCCAATCGGAGCCCTTATTTATAATCTCGGGGTTGTCCCCTCAGGAATCGCCACGATGCCTTTTTACTTGGAATTTTGGGTGGAACTGTCGGTCATTCAAATGTCATTTGTGCATTTGAACTGACAGTTCCTCCCTTTCATTTAAAAACACCCGCGCCGCATGCGCATTATCGTGGCGGTGGACAACAGCGCCGTTTCTCGTTCGTGCGCGATCCGCTTGGGGCGCCGTTCTCGTTCCGTGTTTCCCTTGCTGCCTACCCGCGGTCACGTGGGGATTAATATTTCAACATGGCGGGCAGGCACACGTTCCGGTCGCGCACGTGCTTTCTTGTTTTCGCGATTTTTCCTTCTCTCCCTTTTTCCTTCTCTCTCTCGTGTAATAAACGTCGCGTTACAACGTGCATTCGATATGCTTGTTTGTTTTAATGAAGTAATAATTCTCATCAGTGACACTGATTAGGTTATGAATTGCTTTGTTATTATTCTGAAATCATTTCTAGGTTAAATTTCTTGATCTTTTGACGTTAGAGTTTCCCATTATTGTAAAAAATTGTTTTTTGCTATAACATAATTTCATTTCATTTTAAGGTCAACAGTTAGGAATAACACCCAAATTGTTACATTGGCGCTCAACCTGGTGGGCACGATAAAGTGCATATTATTTGTAGTCTTTTTGTAATGAAATAGTTAATTTGAAAGTAATAAATAGAAATCAATGTTATTTGATAAAAAAAAAAAAAAAAAAAGAAACAATGTTGATTGAAAAGAATTTATTGAAATTTAGAAATTTATATTTTGCAATAAAGTCATTTAATTTCCTATTCGCATTGGAATATTCGCATATTTACTCAATTCGCAAAAGAATCGCAAACATTTGAGACCCATTAAAGAAAAATCGCAAACCTTTTAAACGATTTTGTATATGGTGGCGGGGGCTGGATCTTGCAACTTTCGATAATTCGTTTATTTTCGCAAGATTATATTCAGAATATTCGCATATTTTCTCAATTCGTAAACGAATCGCAAACGTTTGAGACTGATTGCAGAAAAATCTTTTACCTTTTAAAGGATTTTGTATATGGAGGCGGGTTGGATTTACCAACTTTCGACAATTCGTTTATTTTCGCATTATTTCTGATTATATTCGAGAAATTCGCAAACGAATCTCAAACTTTTGAGACCGATTGCAGAAAAATTACAAACCTTTTAAAGGATTTTGTATATCGAAGTGGGCTGGATCTAGTAAGTTCGTTAATTCGTTTATTTTTTAGTTATTTTTGATTATATTCGGAAAATTCGCATATTTTCTCAATTCGCAAATAAATCGCAAACGTTTGAGACCGCTTGCAGAAAACTCGAAAACCTTTTAAAGGATTTTGTATATCGAGGTGGGCTGGATCTAGTAACTTTCGATAAATCGTTTATTTTCGCATCATTTCTGATAATGTATGAAAAATTCGCTAATTTTCTCAATTCGCAAACGAATCGCAAACGTTTGAGACCGCTTGCAGAAAAATCGCTAACCTTTTAAACGATTTTATGTATGGAGGCGGGGTGGATCATGCAACTTTCGATAATTCGTTTATTTTCGCATTATTTCTGATTATATTCGGAATATTCGTATTTTTTCTAAGTTCGTAAACGACTCGTAAACGTTTGAGACCGATTGCAGAAAATTCACAAACCTTTTAAAGGATTTGGTATATCGACGTGGGCAGGATCTGATAACTTTTGATAATTCGTTTATTTTCGCATTATTCTTGATTATATTCGGAAAATTCGCATATTTTCTCAATTCGCCAACGAATCTCAAACGTTTGAGACCGATTGCAGAAAATTGCAAACCTTTTAAAGGATTTTCTATATCGAGGTGGGCTGGATCTAGTAAGTTTTTTAATTCGTTTATTTTTTATTTATTTCTGATTATATTCGGAAAATTCGCATGTTGTCACAATTCGCAAACGAATCGCAAACGTTTTAGACCGATTGCAGAAAAATCGCAAAACTTTTAAAGGACTTTGTATACCACGGTGTGCTGGATCTAGAAACTTTTTTGATTCGTTTATTTTCGCATTATTTCTGATTATATTTTGAAAATTCGCATATTATCTCAACTCGCAAACGAATCGCAACCGTTTGAGACCGATTGCAGAAAAATCACAAACCTTTTAAAGGATTTTGTATATAAAGGATATATTTGAGAATTTTTTTATTTTGCAATTTAGCGGAAAAAGCACCTGTGATTCATAACTCAGAAACGAATCGCAAACGATTGAGCAAAATTTGGTTGAAACTGATCGATTGGTTGCTGAGTAAACGCATTTTCGAAAATGCGAACGTGAAGTTAGCCGGCCATTTCGATTTGGTATATCGATTCGGGCTGGATCTAGCAACTTTCGACAACTCGTTTATTTTCGCATTATTTCTGATTATATTTGGAAAATTTGGATATTATCGCAACCCGCAAACGAATCCAAGCGTTTGAGACCGATTGCAGATAAACCGCAAACCTTTTAAAGGATTTCGTATATGGAGGCGGGCTGGATCTAGCAACTTTCCACAATTCGTTTATTTTCGCATTATTTCTGATTATATTCCGAATATTCGCATATTTTCTCAATTCGTGAACGAATCGCAAAAGTTTGAGACTGATTGCAGAAAAATCTTTTACCTTTTAAAGGATTTTGTATATGGAGGCGGGCTGGATTTAGCAACTTTCGACAATTCGTTTATTTTCGCATTATTTCTGATTATATTCGGAAAATTCGCAAACGAATCTCAAACGTTTGAGACCGATTGAAGAAAAATTACAAACCTTTTAAAGGATTTTGTATATCGAGGTGGGCTGGATCTAGTAAGTTCTTTAATTCGTTTATTTTTTATTTATTTTTGATTATATTCGGAAAATTCGCATATTTACTCAATTCGCAAACGAATCGCAAACGTTTGTGACCGGTTGCAGAAAAATGGCAAACTTTTTAAAGGATTTTGCATATGGAGACGGGCTGGATCTAGCAACTTTCGATAATTCGTTTATTTTCGCATCATTTCTGATCACATTCGGAAAATTCGCATATTTACTCAATTCGCAAACGAATCCAAGCGTTTGAGACCGATTGCAGATAAATCGCAAACCTTTTAAAGGATTTTGTAAATCGAGGTGGGCTGGATAGTAACATTCGATAATTCGTTTATTTTCGAATTATTTCTGATTATATTCGGAAAATTCGCATATTTTCTGAATTCGTAAACGACTCGCAAACGTTTGAGACCGATTGCAGAAAATTCGCAAACCTTTGAAAGGTTTTCGTATATCGACGTGGGCAGGATCTAATAACTTTTATAATTCGTTTATTTTCGCATTATTCCTGATTATATTCGGAAAATTCGCATATTTTCTCAATTCGCAAACGAATCTCAAACGTTTGAGACCGATTGCAGAAAATTGCAAACCTTTTAAAGGATTTTGTATATAGAGGTGGGCTGGATCTAGTAAGTTTTTTAATTTGTTTATTTTTTATTTATTTCTGATTATATTCGGAAAATTCGCATGTTGTCTCAATTCGCAAACGAATAGCAAACGTTTGAGACCGATTGCAGAAAAATCGCAAACCTTTTAAAGGATTTTGTATACCACGGTCTGCTGGATCTAGTAACTTTTTTGATTCGTTTATTTTCGCATTATTTCTGATTATATTCGGAAAATTCGCATATTATCTCAATTCGCAAATGAATCGCAAACGTTTGAGACCGATTGCAGAAAAATCGCAATCCTTTTAAATGATTTTATATATCGAGGTTGTAACTGGCAACGACGTCAGCACATTCAAAGTAAGTACGTTTTCTCACAGACACATTGGGTTCGCATGTGAGGTACGCAGTCACGCGTGCCCTCACCGGCTTATAAAGAGAGGGCCGCACCGATGGAGAGGTATCCAGTCGTCGCAGCGCTCTTCTATAATAAGCATCGCTACGATCGACAATTGTTCGGCGGCTTGTGTTTTTACACTAAACGACCGTAACAAATTCAATTTCTAATGCCCACAGATTTAAGTGTGAATCTGTGGTGTCATTGTAGTAATAAAAAACACCAAAGACTCGAGCTTCTGGATAGAGCTTTTTGTGTGTTCATAAATAAATAATTGCAATCTGTATAAGTATCACATTCCGACAGAGTAAATAAGGCAGTAGCGTACATGCGCAGCGAGCACGGTGCAGAACCACGAGCAAGCACATTGCATGTGTACAGGCGCATTCGGCCTCTTGCGAATTAAATATATATAGATATAGCATATTAATTTAAGTTAAGGTCACTTCTACGATAGAAGTGACTAAATAATTGTAATCTTGAATTGTTTAATAAAATAAAGATTATTTTATACCTACCTACCTCTCGAGTCGATTCTTTACTTACCTGGTAAGTTACAATTGGCGACCGTGACAGGACTCGAGAGAGGAAGGTTAAAATATATCTTTCCAATATGGAAAAGGATGCCAACGGAAAATGGCAACCGTTAGTTAAGCCAGGCGAAAAAATATTTGCTGGTTTATATACAGTGAGGCAGAGTAGCTTTAATTTAGAAGAATTCTTAATGAATTTAGCTCCCCAATCGTGCGGAGACAATAATGAAAAGAAAGAACAATAAATGAATTGTTTTTGAAAAAATAATTACAAAAAGTATTGGGTTATTTAGAGTAACCCTGAATATTAACGTTAATTATTAAAATGCCGCGTGGTAGACGAGCAGGATTCCGTACACAAACTCGCCGGGGTCGCTCACAAGAGGTCCGCGGGGAACGCGAGTTAGAAGATTTAGAAGACATAGATATGTTTGACAGACTAAAATGGCAAACGGAAATTACCAGTCTACTCAAAGAAATGAGAAGAAAGGAACAGGATAGCGAAAAAAGAATAGCGGAATTAGAAAAACGCTTAGAATCGCAATCGGCCTCTCAAGTAATAAGTATTATTCTGGATCAGGTACAACAATTGGAAGATGATGTTAAGGAGCATGATCAACAGATCAGCCAAATAATGAAAGAACCCGTTGTAATGATAGGGGACATGCCCGAAATTTTAGCTTCTTCAGATCTGCAGAATGCTATAAAGAAATTGGAGCACCAGATAAAATATTTAAACAATACGATTGAGGAAAATCAGTCACGGATGGAAAACAGGTATACTAGAAAGTTGACCCTGGAAACAGAAGCACTGAGTGCACCAAAAATTAGGCTTAATCCGCCAATATTCTCAGGAAATAAAACCGAGAAACCTTTAAAATTTTTACAAGCTTTACAAAACTATTGTAAAGTTCCCCAGATTAAAGCAGCAGAATTTAAATCACTAATGTACCAAATCTTAAAAGGAGCAGCATTAGATTGGTGGTATTTCATCGAAACAGATGTAAACAGCTTAGAAGAATTTGAAAAAAGATATAGAAAAAGATATTGGAACGAAGATTCACAATATCAACTAAAGAAACAAATCGAATTCGGATATTTTAATTGTCAGCACAATTCAAGCAGAGTCGAATACGCAATAGAGCTGTATAACAATATAAAAGAAACAAATACGGTATATTAAGCACGAAAGAATTGATATCGCTGATCTCAAGACATTTTGAGCAATACATAAGAAATGCAATCATAAACCGAGATATAAGAGATTATGATGAGCTTTTAGATATTCTACAAAGGTATGACGATATGGGGCCGTTGAATGGTCCCAAACAAAAAATCGAAATACAACACGAGAAAGATCAGAGAACTGATAAAAAGAAAGATCATCATCCAAATTTCCATTATGAAGATGGAATGAAACAACCTTATCATGCGTATACTCAAAGAAAAGCAGAAAATACCTTCCCTAACGAAAAGGGATACCAAAACTAGCGGGCACAAGAGAATATGCAAAAAAGGGAGACAAACAGATATAATGTCAACATTCTAGATGTTGATGAAAATGTGGACGGATACCAACAAATCAGAGAAAGATGTGAAGTTTGGCATAAAGAAGGCGAGAGCCAGGAAATTGGAGAGGAACCAGGGAGTCGCAGCAAACAGAGCACAGAAACCAAACGAATTATGTGCATTATCGAAAATCCGCGGGAATGGTTGATAGGAGAGGAGGAAACCCCGAATCAACCAGTCACAAGAAAATGTCCGGAAACAAGAATAACTATAGAAGGTATACGAGTAAATGCTTTGTGGGACACGGGTAGCGAAGTAACCTGCATTTCAGAAGAGTTCTATAATACTCACAAAAATGAATTACAATTGTATCCAGCATTTGCAGTCACTGGTAAACGGATAATCTGCGCAACTGGAAATAAATTCACTAACATAAAACTGCAGATTCTAGCCCAGACGGTCATAGGAAACTTGCGAACAGATCTGATATTTGTGGTAATTCCACAGCTAATACGACATTGTATTCTCGGAATAAATGCCCAACAAGAATTGAAGGCAAAAATAGATATGGGAAATAAAACTATAAAGTTAAGATGACACTAAAGAAACAACTTTAGACATTTCGCATATCACAATCAAGGAAGGGGAACAAGTGCAAGGTTGTGGAATTAACGTTCATTATATTGAAGAAATTTCAAAATTACTAGAAGAACATTAACAGAAAAGAGACAGTGAGGAAATACCAGGCAAAGACATTGTCAATAAATTACAAGAATACGACCTCCTTAACACAAAGGAAAAGGAAACAGTATTTAGAGTCCTGTTCAAATATCGAGACATTTTTTATAAACGCTTAGGAAGAACGAAAATCTATGAACACGACATAAGATTAAAAGATGAGACACAATTTTTTGTGAAACCATATGCAGTACCTTTTGCTTATAAAACAAAGGTGAAAGAGGAGATCAAAAGAATGCTCGATTTAGGAGTAATCAAACCATCCACTAGTCCATATAATAGCCCGATGGCAACGGTAATAAAAAAGGACGGGTCAGTAAGATTATGTTTAGATGCTAGAAAATTGAATGCACAAATGATAGCAGATCAAGCGACTACCCTAAACAATGATGAGATTTTTCAAAAGTGTTTAGGCGCACAATTTATGTCGAGCCTAGATATGAGTAGCAGTTTTTGGCAAATCCCATTAACAAGCAATTCGCGGAAATATACTGCGTTTATACATGACGGCCGTGTATATGAACACACCGTAACACCGTTTGGTTTGAAAACTAGTAGCTCTAGCTTAATAAGGGTAGTAAATCAAATATTTAGAGGGCTAGGGGATTTTATTATAAATTTTGTCGATCACATATTATGTGTTTCACCTGATTTTGCGACCTATTTAGAACACTTAGAAAAAACCTTATTGAGATTACAAGAAAATGGAATTACCCTACACTTCAGTAATTACAGCTGTTCCGAAAAGAGATGCAGTTCTTAGGGCATGTACTAACCCCAGGAAAAATACAACCACAACAAAAAAAATTGGAGAAATTACGGGAATTCACACCTCCCAGAAATCAAAAGCAGCTACGAGGATTTTTGGGATTGGTAAATTATTACATCAAATTCGTATGCATGCATGCAAAGTGGTGCCATTGCTGGAATTATTAAAAAAGGGACAGAAATGGGACTGGAAAGAACACCATTAACTTGCATTCAAAGACATAAAACAGGCATTTACCGACACTATGTTCCTCAGGTACCCTAAACCTGGGCAACCCTACATACTCACGACCGATGCAAGTGATTATGCTATAGGGGCCGTATTATCGCAAAACAATGAGGTAAATGAGGAAGAAATACTCACTTTCTTTAGCCGTACATTAAAAGGACCCATAATATTATACCATACGACAGAAAAGGAGTTGTTAGCAATTATAGCCGCATTAAACAAATTCAGAACTTATTTAAAAGGCGAAAAAATAATTCTGAAGACGGATCACAAGTCTCTAATATTCTTAAAAAAATGCCAGCTACTAAAGAATAGAATGACACGATGGGTTCTTAGTATCCAAGATTACGATATAGAACTCGAATACATAAAAGGAACACAAAACAAGGTAGCCGACTCCTTAAGTCGAATCCATGAAGGGAGCGGTAAACTAACACCTAGGGAAGACATTATAATCGCACAAGTTAAGTTAGCAAACTTTAGTAAAAAACTGATAGGCAAATTGAAAAATCTCGCGAATTTACAGAAAGCAGATTTTGAAATCAATAAATTAAGAAATCGGACCGCAGAGGTGCCGATATGTAAATGGTTCGAGATCGAAAATGAAATATTGACTAAAAAGGACAAAAAAGGAAAATGGGCCATAGTTATTCCGAGTGATCTGGGCATTAAGTTATCAGAGGAACTACATACAATATACCGGCATATAGGGCAACGCAGATTATCGAAATTAGTCAACGAAGCCTTCACATTTAAGAACATGCGGAGAACTATTAGTAAAATCACAAAATTTTGCGATTCGTGTCAAAGAAATAAAGTGACTACAAAATACTGCCAAGCTCCAGAAAAATCGATAATTCCGGAAAAACCAGGAGAATTGATATCAATAGATTTTTACGGGCCTCTGCCAGTATCACGAGGCGGAGTTAAACACATCCTGGTAACAATCGATGCATTCACCAAGTTTGTAGTGATGTACCCAATTCGGAAAGCCACTACAAATATAGTAATAAAAAAATTATTTGAGGATTACATCCCTCGATACGGCAAACCAAGACGCATACAATTTGATCATGGGACGCAATTTACAGCAGAGAAATGGATAAAAAAGTTAAAGGAGGAGGACATCACAGGGATTTTTTCATCAATACGACATCCACAAGGAAACATAGTAGAAAGAGTAAATAGAGAATTGGGCCGGTTTTTTAGAACATTCGTAAGTGAGAAACATACGGGATGGGCATTATGGGTAGATCTAATACAGCAATTGATTAATGAGACCTATCATGAATCTACCGAATTCACCCCAATAGAATTACAACTAAATAAAAAGCCAGTTAGAATATGGGAAAATTGGATGAAAAATCCTAAATTTATGGATGAGCCGCCATTAGAACAGAAATTAATACTAGCGCACAACAATTTAAAAAAACATGCGGAAGCAAGAAAAAGACAAAACAAGAACTTAAAATTTTATACATATTTTAAACCAGGTGATTTGGTTCTTATCAAAACGATGAATGTATCCGACGCACTCTGGCAAAAAATAGCAAAATTTTTTGCTATATATGAAGGTCCGTATAGAATTAAAGAAAACATTGGAGACTAACAACATATATCCTAGAAAGCAACACTGGAAAACGCAAGGGCATGTATCATGTAAATAATTTGAAACCTTATTTGTGCTAAAGGTAAACAAATAAACAAACAAATTACGTAATATCACGAGATTTATCGAATTTAGTTAGTTCGAAATTAATTTCGGTCGAGATGCCATCGGTTAGTACGATAACAAAAAGTATCCACGCGGGTCGGAGTGCTGCAATCCAGGTCGGACTGCACCCCAACGACTGCAGATGCAATGGCTGTCGTAATCGAGCCACAAAAAACTGTAATGTTTGGGAGAGCCAGGCGGTTTAAAAACCTTAGGCGAGGACCGAAGGTTTTAGGACGAGGAATCCAAACTAGAGGGACGATTCTTCGGCATAAATGGACCCAATATCCACCGGGTTTAGAGCAGGAGGATCTGCGGGCCTATGAGAGGGCCGCTAAAAAATCCGAAGAACTCTCGGAGGAGATAACCCTCAGGAGGGAGGCCATCGAATCTCGAAAAAGAAAGAGAGACGCCGATAAACAGGAACTAGGCCTAGAGGACCTGAAACTCGATCTCTCTTACGAAGAACAAGATAGAGGTAATAAGTGACAAAACACGCGAATAAGTTGAAAAAAACATGTTTTTTTTTATATATACTAACGAAACCCTATGAAAAATGACGTTTTTTTTGTAGAAATTAAACGGGAATTACTGGAAAAACAATCCGAAATTATCGAGATAATCGAGGAAACCGGAGACGTTTTAGATATAGATATAAATGAAGAATTTGACCCATACACATTCTTAGAAATATTAGATAATATAGAATTTTAGCAGCATTGAAAGTTTCAATTATTTTTATCTTCTCTTACAATTTAATATATAAAGATGTTAGTGTCGTTGTCAAATCCGCGGTGTCAAGTCGCTGTCGTAAATCGAGATAAAAAACTCAATTTCCTGGAAGGGGGCATTGTAACTGCCAACGACGTCAGCACATTCAAAGTAAGTACATTTTCTCACAGACAAATTGGGTTCGCATGTGAGGTACGCACACACGCGTGCCCCCACCGGCCTATAAAGGGAGGGCCGTACCGATGGAGAGGTATCCAGTCGTCGCAGCGCGCTTCTATAATAAGCATCGCTACGATCGACGGTTGTTCGGCGGCTTGTGTTTTTACACTAAGCGACCGTAACAAATTCAATTTCTAATGCCCACAGATTCAAGTGTGAATCTGTGGTGTCATTGTATTAATAAAAAACACCAAAGACTCAAGCTTCTGGATAGAGCTTTTTGTGTGTTCATAAATAAATGATTGCAATCTGTATAAGTATTACATTCCGACAGAGTAAATAAGGTAGTAGCGTACAGGCGCAGCGAGCACGGTGCAGAATCGCGAGAAAGCACATTGCATATTAATTTCAGTTAAGGTCACTTCGACGATAGAAGTGACTAAATAATTATAATCTAGAATTGTTTAATAAAATAAAGATCATTTTATACCTACCTACCTCTCGAGTGGATTCTTTACTTACCTGGTAAGTTACAAGGTGGGCTGTATCTAGTAACTTTTGATAATTCGTTTATTTTCGCATTATTACTTATTATATTCGACAAATTCGCATATTATCTCAATTCGCAAACGAATCGCAAACGTTTGCGACCAATTGCAAAAATTCTACAATTTAGCGGAAAAAGTACCTTTATTTCATAATTCGCAAACGAATCGCAAAGGATTGAGCCTAAATTGGTTGAAATTTACCGATTGGTTGCTGAGTAAACGCGTTTTCAAAAATGCGAACGTGAAGTTAGCCGGCTTTTCCGTTTTTCGCAAATAACTTTTAAACGACAAAGTCGCAAACGAAAATTCGGTAATCGCAATCAATCGCTAACGAATCGCAAACGTTTGAGACCGATTGCAGAAAAATCGGAACCTTTTAAATGATTTTAAATATGAAGGTGGGCTGGATCTAGTAACTTTCGATAATTCGTTTATTTTCGCATTGTTTCTGATTATATTCGGAAAATTCGCATATTTTCTCAATTCGCAAACCAATCTCAAACGTTTGAGACCTATTGCAGAAAAACTGCAAACCTTTTAAAGGATTTTGTATATCGAGGTGGGCTGGATCTTGTAAGTTTTTTAGTTCGTTTATTTTCCCATTATTTCGGATTATATTCGAAATATTCGCATATTATCTCAATTCGCAAACGAATCGCAAACGTTTGAGACCGATAGCAGAAAAATCACAAACCTTTTAAAGGATTTTGTATAACGTGGTGGGCTGGATCGAGTAACTTTTGATAATTCGTTTATTTTCGCATTATTTCTGATTATATTCAGAATATTCGCATATTTTTTCAATTCGCAAACGAATCTCAAAATTAAATCAGATATAAATAAAAAATATTTTGAGACCGATTGCAGAAAAATTGCAAACCTTTTAAAGGATTTTGTATATCGAGGTGGACTGGATCTAGTAAGTTTTTTAATTCCATTATTTTTTATTTATATCTGATTTAATTCAGAAAATTCGCATGTTGACTCAATTCGCAAATGAATCGCAAACGTTTGAGACCGATTGCAGAAAAATCACAAACCTTTTGAAGGATTTTGTATAACGAGGTGGGCTGGATCTAGTAACTTTTGATAATTCGTTTATTTTCGCATTATTTCTGATTATATTTGGAAAATTTGCATCTTATCTCAATTCGCAAACAAATCGCAAACGTTTGAGACCGATTGCAGAAAAATCAGAAACCTTTTAAAGAATTTTGTATAACGAGGTGGGCTGGATCTTGTAACTTTTTTTAATTCGTTTATTTTCGCATTATTTCTGGTTATATTTGGAAAATTGGCATATTATTTCAATTCGCAAATGAATCGCAAACGTTTGAGACCGATTGCAGAAAAATCGCAATCCTTTTAAATGATTTTCGCCCGTTAATAAATAATAAAGCGGACACCTGAGATGTCCACAACGACGTCATCCATCCGGTCGGTCCACACGTGCAGGAAACCATTGGAAGTTAGAGATTCGGGTGTCCTATTATTACCCGAATTGTTATAATAAATCAAGTGACATTTGAAGACATCCGCTGAATTTTAGGAGGTCGAATTAATGAACAATTGATTCATCGGAACCTGCACGTGCTGATATTCGAGCCCGTTCCGGGAATCACCGAATCACTAAAACATCGATATTTGACACGAAAGCGGCGATTCCCGGAAGACGAGTCTTATCGGACACCATGGTTGATGGTGTCTCTTAAACACCCCCGCTTCCGAATTATGCGCAAAACCGATCTGACTTGTAACGAACAATTGCATTGGCCAGTCAGAGTCGCCCCGTGAATGACGCCGTGAACATCTCGGTGCAGAGTCGCACCGTTCGTAATCTGCTAAAGATCTCCGAAAGATTCGTCGGTCATCAGCGACTCTCCGCGAAATAAACGACTTCGTGGGACTTAATCCCAACGCGATCTTTTTGTAAAAACCTCAGTTCGCGATAGAAATAATAAATATACGTCTAGTTTAAACCAACTCTCGCCTTTCACTTGGGGTGTCGATCTCCTTAACGCGTACCCCGCAACCCGATTCCTTTCCCTCCCGGGAATCAATTAAAATAATTAAATTGTTTCTTCGAAAACGTAACATACTTTTTGGTGGCAGCGGTGGGATACGCGAGTGACGCGAGTGTCTTTGAAATAACTCCACGAGGAAATAATAATTTCATTAAAAGTGTTCACTCTTAAATGCTCCGTGCGGTACAAAAGATTCGCGGAAAGTGACTGTTCGCGTAAAACATAACATCCATGTGGATTACGCGGTTAAAATACTGCTGTACAAAAAAAAAAAGACTTCATCTACAGTTATACATATTGGACAATTTCGATATGTAATGAGAAATTGAAGTGTTTCCGAACCAGTGGAAATACGAAACACTGCAAATAAGGAAAAACGCAAGTGACTAGTTAGTTCAACTGTTATATTCAGTGATTTTATTTAATCTCAAATTCAAGAAACTTTAAAAACTTTACATTCATTGACTTTTAACAAATTTTAATCCCAATAAAAACGAGTTACTGAAACAAAAAAAATGAGCGACAATCAGCCTCCAGAAACCACCGCGGGTCACAAAACGCAGAGAAAACTTCAACCAACTTCAAGAACTCAATGAACTTCAAAAACATCAACATGTGGGCAGCTGTGTTTATGACTGCGATTCTCTTGTAAGTGGAAATTGCATTCAAATTTTTTTTTTAACAAATTTTCTCAAAATAATAATAATTTATTTTAAATTTATTGCTGATTTTTAAATAATATTCTGAAGTGATCTTTAAAGCTAAGAAAATACTATTTTTTAAATGTTCAACAAAATTAGTAGAGAAAATTTGTTACAATATAAACTGATGATTGTTGCGATAATATTCTGAATTTACTTGCAATACCGAATCAATTTTCCGCCGTAAAAATACATTTTTATTAAACATGGGGGATAATAAAGGACATATTGTACAACAAGCCGCTGCACCGGTGGCGTCAGCAATACAATATGTCGTAGCTAGGGCTCCGCCTATAGCAGAGGCCGTTGGCAGCATTCCCGAGTTTGACGGGTCGACCGATAAGTTCGCCGATTTTGAAAGGGCATGCCGCGAGGGCTTTGCCTTACTCACTCCCAACCATACACGACTCTATCTACACATGTTACGCAAAAGACTCACAGGAAAAGCGCATATATTTGACGAAAAAATTGCCGAATACGCAACGGTAGAAGCATTTCTTACGGACTTACGCACAACTTACGGTGTTTCGACAGATCCAATTAATTTACTCATGAAATTGAAAATGATTTATCCAAAATCGAATGAATCGTTAGAGGAATTCGGGTACCGTCTTTTACAAAATTTGTCGAATTTAGAAAAGGCTCTGATTGCCTCGGCAGACTATACGGCCGAAGACAGGGTACGCTTTACCAATCGGGCCAATAGAGAAGGGCTCGATCACTTTAATGCGCGAAAGGGCCGATGGAGGCGCAATTATTACATGCCAATCCGGCCACATTACAAATCGAGGTAGAGACAGCGCGGAAACTTGCACAGAAATACAACGCGAAAGACATCGAAGGGTATCTCATGCTCGAGGATCGTGAGGGAAAACCTAATCGAGCATCCGCGCATGTAGTCTCTACGATGTCGCAAAGAGATTTAGAATGCGATTATTGTGGATGGCACGGACACGTCGAATCCGATTGCCAGGCAAAAATGTATAATAATTCAAAATGTGTCTATTGCAAGCGAATCGGCCATACTCGAGAAAATTGCTATTATTTACGCGATAAACCACAACAAAATAATTATCAACGCGAACAAAACAAGAATGTCTGGAATTCAGTCGGATTCAGGTCCAATTCAGTCAGATCAAAAGGATTTACCCGGGAGAAAGATTATGATAATAATCGCGATCGCCGCCCGAAATTTGGAAACGATTGGGAAAACCATGAAAATACCGGTGGCATTTACTACAACAGGCCCCCAGAAAAAAGATTTAACGCGAATAATGGAGAGGAAAGATATAGAAACAATAACAATCAACTCCAACCATTGAGGACCGATTCACGAGTGCAAACTTACGACCGAGATAAATATATACAAAACAGAGTGTTAACTAGGCAACCTAAAACCGAATCTACGAAGCGAGATAAGGCCGCTGGAAATCAGTCTGGTCATTTAAACTCGCAGACCGCTCGGCGCCATCAAGACGCGTCGAGCGGGCCCCAACGTCATAACACCCCTCGCCAAGTGCGTACTCTCGACGCCGAAGCGCATCCGTGCATTTCGGGAATGTTGAGCTTTTCGAATGCCCAAGAATAGAGATTCAAAGTTCAAATCTTTTGCACGCGTCGGGAAACTTTCTCATAGATTCCGGTGCCGAAATAACTTTAATAAGAGTTAGTAAAATATCAAAAAAATTATGCCCCGGTAAAGATATCACTTACAGCCTAAGCGGTATTGGGAAAGGAATTATTAGGACTTTAGGATCTGTAAAAATAAATGTGGTAGGCACAATCGTAGACATGCAAGTTGTACACGACGAATTTCCGATTAAGGAGGGAATATTAGGCGATCCCTTTTTCCATATACTTCGTGCAAAAATCGATTACGAGCAAGATTGTGTACGGGTTGACAATTACATTTTCCCATTTGTAGATCGCGCGGAAATGGAAATTCCACCTCGATGTCGGACAGTAGTTCGAATGCATGTAGTTAACGATAGAAAATTCGGGTTTATTCCTAAGACAGATGTTGGGACGGGCGTGTTTTTTCGGAAATGCGCTCGCCAAAAATCGGAACGGGTATGCGTATGTATGTGTAATAAATACTAATATCAAACGATTTTTTATCAAAGAACCCTTTATCGAATTGGAGGAATGCGAAATTCGGAAGAATGTAGATTTCTTAGGCGAAAAAAGAAGTTTCGTACCTATGGCCAATTGCGAGGAATTAAATACATAGGGTAAAATGGTGAAAATTGGAAAGGCAACGACGAATAAATGCAATAGAACCGAAGCAGTCCTATCGTAAATAGACTTAAACTCGCTTTCAGGTGAAGAAAGAGAACATGTAGAGGCACTCGTCGAAGAATACGCGCATATGTTCCACCTACCGGGTGAGTCACTGCGAGCGACCACGGTCTTTAAGCATCGCATCCATACGACGGATGACGTGCCGATACATGCCAAACGATTTCGTCACCCACCATCAATAAAAACCAAAATGCAACGCCAGGTTGACGAGCAACTTCAAGCCGGAATAATAAGACCGTCAACATCTCCTTACGATTCCCCAACTTGGGTGGTTCCGAAAAAAGCGGGACCAAATGGTGAGAAAAAATGGAGACTCGTAATAGACTTCAGAGATCTCAACGAAAAAACTACAATCCAAAATGTAATCAATGTCTTAGATCAGTTAGGGATGGCAGAATATTTTACGACTTTAGATTTAAAATCGGGATTCCATCAGATTGAGATGGATAAAAGGGATGCCCACAAAACGGGATTTTCCACCCCCTATGGTTATTACGAATATGCCAGAATGCCAATGGGAATTAAAAACGGCCCTAGCGACTTCCAACGATTGATGGATCTCGTTTTAACTGGTCTACAAGGGATAGAACTTTTAGTCTATCTTGACGACATAGTCGTATATGCTAAACATTTACACGAACATAGAATAAAATTTAAGAGACTCATGAAAAGGCTTGAGAATGCAAATCTCACAATAGAACCGGAAAAATGCCAATTTCTTTGGAAAGAAGTTGTTTATCTAGGTCATAAAATAGGTAACAATATAGTGCAGCCAGATCCTAAAAAAGTCGAAGCTGTACGTCAATTTCCGGTCCCTAAAAATCGCAAAAACATAAAACAATTTTTAGGATTGACTGGGTATTATAGGCGGTTTATTGAAGGGTTTTCGAAGATCGCCCACCCTCTAATAATTCTATTACGTCAAGATGTACCTTTTACATGGGGTGGAGATCAGGAACAGGCTTTCGAAAAATTAAAATCAATATTATGCACCACGCCGATTTTACAATTACCGAATTTTTCTGAACCATTTATCCTTACGACAGACGCATCGGGCATTGCCCTGGGAGCTATCTTATCTCACGGGAAAATCGGGGAAGACCTACCAGTCGCCTATGCATCACGACGTTTAAAGGGCGCGGAAACTCGGTATAGTACTTCGGATAAGGAAGCATTAGCTGCAGTATTCGGTGTAGAACAATATCGGCCTTATTTATACGGCAGAAAATTTACGCTTGTCACTGATCACCAACCTCTGAAATTTTTCAAAACCATGAAAAATATGACCTTCGATTACATCGGTTCCGTATGAAACTCGAGGATTACGATTATGATGTAATCTATAAGGAAAGGAAGAGAAATGTTAACGCGGACGCTTTGTCGCGAAATCCAATTGATAGAATCCAATTGATTGATGAGAATTACAAACTAAATCAAGGATAGAAGATAATAGGCTAAGGATACGCATTATTATGGGTGATAAGGACGAAAATGAGCATTGTGCCGAAATGGAAATGATCCAAAACGTGAAAAAAATGAAAATAAAAAAAAAATAAATAACAGGTCAAATGAAAAAAATTGCCTGCCTTTGAAAGGATGCAAAATTAAGCCGGCAAATCACGAACGTCAGCAATATCCCAAAAGAGCACGGGTGTCCGACGCTGATGGATCGGGCAACCCTGCACCTAAGAAACGAGGAAAGGAACTCGATGAAGAAACCGATACGTATGGAGATATTGAAGAAAACGTGACTGACTGCGACAAAGAGAGTCAGCGTTCCGATGTAGAAATGCTGGGAGTTGAAAAGACAGCTCGAAAGAAATACATAACCGAGGTCGAAAAACTCGAATTGCCAGCCTACATGAAATTAGGAAATTATAAAGGAAAAACTCGGTCGAGACAGCAAGACGGATCAACTTCAATGAAAACATCACCTCGCCGGTGAAGAAAAAAGAAAGAAAACAATACATAACGAAAGTATAAAAACTACAAGTGCCGGATTATTTGAAAATTGACCGTACAGTAAAACGAACATAGACAAAAGAAAAACCCAAAATAATAAAAAATAAAGTGATATCCGAAGCAGGAATGAATTTAAACTGTAAGAAACGGTTAGCTGATATTCGAAACAGTTGGAGGGAAATAGAAGGATTCCCTACTGAGGACGAACTTACGTCACAACCAGATACAGAAACCACCTATTCCAAATCGGAAGAACTAAGCGTCAGAGAAAACTCGAACAAAAAGACGAAAATGAAAAATCGAAAGAATCATACGCCGGACGAGGACCTAGAAGATTCATGGTCGTTAGATTTTTCCCTCGATCAGCCCGAAAAAACTATACGTTTACTTCCCCATTCGACGCCCAAGGAGAAGCGCTTGCCTAAAAATAGAGTCGCGGGTCGAAGCATGACGAGGAAACGAGAATTTTTGACGAAGAAATGGAACTTGATGAGGACTGCGTCCACCGCGACGAAAATCGTGAATCCTACGCACTGACAAATGAGCGAAACGAAGAACAAGAAATGGAGACTGAAGAAACGATGCGTGAATCACAGAATGGTAAAGAGCGCATTACAGACAATGCTGAGTCGGATAATGATTTGACACTACATCTCAATTATGAAGTTAGTACTGTCTGGAACCTTATGAACTTTTACAGGAAAATAACAACATAACAAAGGACGGGAATTGTCTTTTCAATTCTCTGATCGTATTGCTAAATCTGGGAATAACCTCGGACCAATTACGAAAAATCCTACTGGATAGCAACCACCTTAAGTCTTGCGCAGAACCAGAACGCGCGTTAACCATATTAAATTCGTCCGCGTACGGTGATGACAATATCATAAAAATGTTTGCGCGGCATTACAACACAAATATTTGCATTCACAAATGTGATGCAAGTATAGAATACTATCGCTTTTAATCACAGGCCTCGCAAAAAGCTTATCATCTATGTTTAGAGCGAGAGCACTATACTCCACTTCTCTCAATTACCGGGAATATAACGAAGAAAGGAGTATGGCATTTAACTTTGCGCCTACTGCGAACTATATGGGCGATATGCAGGGTCAAGTTACTGAGTTTGAGGAGGGTCACGTCACTGATATGCATACGCCGTTTGACGTAACAGAAATCCGACAGGGATACAACTACAAGTGTACGCAAACCGCCCGAAAAAAAAAGTTTCAAATAAGAGACAACTAGACACAAGTACCAGTAAGACAGATGATAATCGAAGAAATGCACAATTAAAAACACAAATTACCAATGACCACATTTTCAATCGACAAGATCATGCTGCATATTTCACGACCGCCGATGGTCAATTAGATAGCGAGATCGCAATCACACTCGCTGAAAGATTTTTAATCAATCAGGATGATCCACAGTTAAAACGACTAAAAGTCGGAGAGGTGGTCGTGTATAAAAAAGGAAAGAGACATCTTTTCGGACTGGTAGTAAAACGATTCATTGACGATAGAGCGCTGAAAAATGATATTGTAAAATGTTTTAAGGTATTGGGATTACTTTTACAGAAATTTCAAATACCTCAGATTCTGATTCGACATGATCACGATATTTTCCAAAAATCTAAATGGTACGAAATCCATGAGATTTCTCATTCAGTATTAATTGAATATAATTCAACTCTTATCTTCTGTAAAAATAACCGTGCTATACCGGAAGTGATCGAACGACTCGCCATAATTAAAGAATATCACGATTCATTAGCTGGAGGACACAAGGGCGTTACAAAAACGTATCTCCGAATCTGCGACAAATTTTATTGGCGAAACATGAAAGCAGACGTAAAAGAATACATGAAGCGATGCCCACAATGTCAGAAGAAGAAGCACGTGCGCGTGAAAACCCGATTACCTATGGTCATCACTGATACACCACGAGCAGCCTTTGACAAGGTAGCCCTAGATATTTGGGGACCTACCGATGTTACGATAAACGGAAATCGTTATGTTCTAACTGTTCAAGATTTACTAACAAAATATTCCCTTGCAATTCCGTTGAGCGTGGCCACGGCACAGGCCGTTGCCGAAGCTTTCGCAAGATGTTTTATCTATAATTATGGAGCACCTGTTTCCATACTCACAGATCAAGGTAAATGTTTCATTGCAAAAACCCTAAAAGAATTCGCAAAAATTTTCAAGATCAAAGCCGTAACCACATCTGCTTACCACCCACAGAGCAATGGAAGTCTAGAAAGAAGCCATCGGGTGTTGGTAGATTACCTGAAAAAATTCGTGAAAGGTAGGGACGATTGGGACGCGTGGTTACCTTACGCCATGCTGGCATACAATACGAGCGTACATGAGGGTACGAATTATTCGCCTCATGAACTGGTGACGGTAGAACTGCCCGACTACCATCTTCATACCCTAAAGGAGAAAAACTCGTCACATACAACTACTACTTAATAGAAACCATAAGTGTCATATCGGAGTTGCAAATTTTAGCTGCCATGAATTTGACTCAGGCAAAGCATCGATCAAAAAGATATTATGATCAGAAATTGAAAGTAGGACACTATCGTGTAGAGGAAATGATCTGGCTGTTGAAAGAACCCAGACATGGAAAAATGGACGACGAATACGTCGGTCCCTACGAAATCTTAGAGACTATAGGCGCGCGTGACGTAAAGTTGTGCATAAACGCGCGAAAACATAAGATTGTCCACGTAGACAAAATAAAAAAGTGTTACGATCCACTTGTTTATTTAGCCGAAGAATAGACCTAAATATCTATATAGAAATATGATAGGGAATAGTTAAGTAGGTAATATGGGATTCTAGAATTTAGCTTAAGACTTCATTAATACTATTTTCCCCGAAAAGAAAACGAGAAGAAGATGCTACTACATACATTACCAAATACCCTTATGCATAACACATTTCAATAAATACAATTATAAACGACTTATTTTTCTTTCATTCTTTTATCTCGACACTAGTTATGTATATTTATTTAGTAATGAACACTTGCAAACCCGAGAAGAATCGCGAAACTAACAGCATAAGGAACGAGATAACATTCCAAGAAATTGTAAAAAGGGCGAAATAATAAATATTTTGATTTATATATGTCTAAGAATTGTCGCAACGATCGTCATATTAATTGTCTTATAGAGATGGTTCCGATGGAAGAATCTCCGTAAGATAATCATTCCACAAGAATGCATTCCACATAAACGGACATTCTGCGTAAGAATTTAAGTATAGTGAGAATGATTATGACAGTGTTTACTAATGAAATTAAACAGGAGTGTCTAGATATCGATGATAAGTGGAGGGCCTGCCTCGTGACGAGACATGCAGGCGCCAAAAGACTAAACCATAGGAAAATTACTTTTTAATGTTATATAATTCTTGCGCCCAATATAACATTCGTTATATTGCCGATACAATTTTGTAAATTCATATTGCGTATAAAATATACGTGCATTAAAGCGTTAGAAGAAAATATGTAATAGTAACCATAGATTTAGATACTTTGCAATGTATAAGATGACCCAATAAGACAATAATGTAACATTTTACTACTAACAACAGACAACTGAAGGTCACGCGTATAATTTAAGTGGCGTGTTGATTTTTTACTCGCGTTGATTGAAGGTGGATCGTCAATTTTTTCAACCCCGGGCGTGTTACGGACGCTAGGCTACACGTGTAGCAGCGCACGTAGTCGGGAATATTCGCCAGTTAATAAATAATAAAGCGGACACCTGAGATGTCCACAGCGACGTCATCCATCCGGTCGGATCACACGTGTAGGAAACCATTGGAAGTTAGAGATTCGGGTGTCCTATTGTTACCCGAAATCTTATAATAAATCAAGTGACATTTGAAGACATCCGCTGTAGATTAGGAGGTCGAATTAACGAACAATTGACTCATCGGTACCTGCACGTGCAGATATTCGAGCCCGTTCCGGGAATCACCGAATCACTCAAGCATCGATAACTGACACGAAAGCGGCAATTCGCGGAAGACGAGTCTTATCGGACACCATGGTTGATGGTGTCTCGAAAACACCCCCGCTACCGAATTATGCGCTAAACCGACCTGACTTGTAATGGACAATTGCATTAGCGAGTCAGAATCGCCCCGTGAATGACGCCGTGAACATCTCGGTGCAGAGTCGCACCGTTCGTAATCTACTGAAGATCTCCGAAAGATTCATCGGTCATCAGCGACTTAATCCCAACGCAATCCGTTGGTAAAAACCTCAGTTGGCGATAGAGATAATAAATATATATCTAGTTTAAACCAACTCTCGCCTTTCACTTGGGGTGTCGATCTCCTTAACGCGTATCCCGCAACCCGATTCCTTTCGCTACCGGGAATCAATTAAAATAATTAAATTGTTACTTCGAAAACATAACATGTGTACCGCGGTGTGCTGGATCTAGTAACTTTCCTAATTCGTTTATTTTCGCATTATTTCTGATTATATTTGGAAAATTCGCAAGCGAATCGCAAAAGTTTGAGACCGATTGCAGAAAAATCGCAAACGTTTAAGGGATTTTGTAGACCCCGGTGGGCTGGATCTAATAACTTTTTTAATTCGTTTATTTTCGCATTATTTCTGATTATATTTGGAAATTTCGCATATTATCTCAAATTGGCAACCGAATCGCAAGCGTTTGAGACCGATTGCAGAAAAATCGGAACCTTTTAAATGTTGTTAATTATGGAGGTTGGCTGGATCTAGTAACTTTCGATAAATCGTATATTTTCGCATTATTTCTGATTATATTTCGAAAATTCGCATATTATCTCAATTCGCAAACGAATTGCAAACGTTTGAGATCGCTTGCAGAAAAATCGCAAACCTTTTAAAAGATTTTGTATTTGGAGGCGGGCTGGATTTTGAAACTTTCGATAGTTCGTTTATTTTCGCATTATATCTGATTATATTCGGAATATTCGCATATTTTCTCAATTCGTAAACGAATCGCAAACGTTTGAGACCGATTGCAGAAAAATCGCAAACCTTTTAAAAGAATTTTGTATGTCGAGGTGGGCTGGTCTAGTAAGTTTTTTAATTCGTTTATTTTTTATTTATTTCTGATGATATTTGGAAAATTCGCATATTGTCTTAATTTGCAAATGAATCACAAACGTTTCAGACCGATTGCAGAAAAATCGCAAACCTTTTAAGGAATTTGTATACTACGGTGTGCTGGATCTAGTAACTTTTTTGATTCGTTTATTTTCGCAATATTTCTGATTATATTTGGAAAAATTGGATATTATCTCAATTCGCAAACGAATCGCAAACGATTGAGACCGAATGCAGGAAAATCGCAAACCTTTTAAGTATTTTGTATACCACGGTGTGCTGGATCTAGTAACTCTTTTGATTCGTTTATTTTCGCAATATTTCTAATTATATTTGGAAAAATTGGATATTATCTCAATTCGCAAACGAATCGCAAACGTTTGAGACCGATTGCAGAAAAATCACAAACCTTTTAAAGGATTTTGTATATGGAGGCGGGCTGGATCTTGCAACTTTCATTAAATCGTTTATTTTCGTATTATTTCTGATTATATTCGGAAAATTCGCATATTATCTCAATTCGCAAACGAATCGCATACGCTTGAGACCGATTACAGAAAAATTGCAAACCTTTTAAATGATTTTATATATCGAGGCGAGCTGTATCTATTAACTTTTGATAATTCGTTTATTTTAGCATTATTACTGATTATATTTGAAAAATTCGCATATTATCTCAATTCGGTAGGGCTATCCAGAGCCTAGTAGATGTGATAAGAAACGATTTCGAGTAGGTTTCGGAACGATGGGTAGGTACTCTCAACTCACTTGTACACGAACGAAGAGCACGATCAGTAACGTCGCAACGCCATGAATATCTACCATACAGATAGCATGGAATCTTATTTTTCATTAGATGGAACGTGATGATACCAATAAAATAGAGGCGACGTAACGTCAAGTTGAGCCAGTTAAGTTTTATGCGGTATGCCGTAATGTGCTCATTACGACGAAGATTGAATATGAATCGGATGCCAGAATTGAGCATCCTTTCTAGCTTCAGCCTTAGCGTTGAGTCGAGATCATTATACACAGCACAGCAATAGTCAAAATAGGGAAAGATAATGGAAGTGACGATTTGTATGCGAGTGTCAGTAGGCAGCAAATTACTATTCATCCAGAGCTGTCTCAAAGTAGAGTAAACGCGATTGGACGTAACGATAATGTGTTGTTTCCAAGATAAGGTGGTATCAAAATGTAAGCCAAGATTACGGACCGATTTGGCCCAAGGAATGATGTTGTTCCGTACATTAATGTGTGGTAGGTTAGATAATTCCAGTAAGTTAATAAAATACGAACTGCCGATTATAATTGCTTGGGTTTTAGAGAAATTAACAACCAGAGCATTATCGCTCGCCCACTCGTAGAAGCTCTCAGCATCCCTGGTGATTCGCGCACAACCCTCCTCAATTTTTTCAGAAGGACAGCTTAGGAAAATCTGAGTATCGTCGGCAAAGATCATATGCTTGGTGTGTCGCAGGACTCTGGGGAAATCATTAACAAGGATAGAGAATAGTAAAGAACCCAACACAGAGCCCTGGGGCACACCGGCATTTATCGGTAGCCAAGATGAAGCAACCTGGTTATCCAACAAAATGGCCTGCGACCTATTTGTTAGGTAGGAAGGAAACCACGATGTGGCTGTATTGGAGAGGTTCGCAGCTTCGAGCTTCTTTAAGAGGGTGTTATGATTGACTGTGTCGAAAGCTTAACTGAAATCAAACAGCAGTAAGATAACAACATTGCTGTTTTCAATCGCTTCGCGACAAAAGTCAGAAACCATCAGTAGAGCCGTTTGAGTGCTGAAACACTTGCGGAACCCGGATTGATACGGGTCAAACCAATTTCGCTCATTTAGGAAGGTGACAATCTGTTCGTAGAATAGTCTCTCTAGCATCTTCGAAGGTGTACGCAGTAAAGCAATAAGACGGTAGTCAGATGCACTCACCGGTAATTTCTTTTTGCTGATGGGCACAGCCAGAGCTCTCTTCCATTCAGCTGGGAAGATTGATGAATTAAGTGACAAGTTAAAAAGGTAGATTAAGTAAGTGGCGATGACCGGGAAAGTTTTCACATAGAAGCTGATGGGTGTTTGATCTACACCTTTGGCCTCAGATTTGGGACGCGCAACGCATGTCAAAAGATCATGAAGTGTAATATTAGAGAAGTAGAATTTGATATCGTCATAATTCTGAGACGTTAATGGAAGGGATAGAGATGATGGAGATAGAGTAGGTATATTACTGGTGAAAGAAGCAAAGTGTGAATTAAGTTCATCGGGAGTACAGCAAAGTGAAGGAGAATTTACAGGAGAATTAGCTAACCCAAGACTGCGAAGTTTGACCCATGTACTTTTGGGATCCTTTAGTGATGAGAACTGTGCGCGAAAGTACTTTTCGCGAGCCAGACGCCAAGCTGTTCTGTAGGCTTTGTTAATCGATAATACGACGAATTTTTTGCTAAGTCGATATTAAAGTCGCCCATTATTATAATGCTAGTGTACTTATGACTGAAGGATTGCAACACAGTTCCATAGTTTTCAGGCAGTGGCTTGTTAGGCGGCCGATATATAACCGAGACAAGCACTGAGGAGGGTCCGTGGCAGGATACCTCAGCAATGATGAACTCATTAGAATTGTCAGAAATATCGGATCGAACCAAGATTTTGCAGGTTAATTGCTTATGTATATACATTGCGACGCCTCCACCTCTAGCGCCACTACGATCATGACGAAGCAAATAGTAATTATCTAGTTGAAAATATTTGTCTAAAGATTGGTCGGTAAGCCAGGTTTCCGTTAAAAGAATTATATGAAAAAAATTAGTAAGAAAGTAGTGTCGAAATTCAGAAAATTTATTTTTAGAACCAATAGATTGAATATTTATATGACAAATTTTTAAACTAGATAATGTAGGACTACTAGATACATTGGAACTTATTAAATTAGTTGAAGCGTCGTTAGCAGCGGTCGTATAGTTCGCAAAGTTGATAGTCGGCGATGGAGGTTGGCGTCATGACGATAGTGATTTGAGATCATCTTCATTATATATTTCTAAGGCATTTGCGCCTCTAGCTGCGCGATAGTGCACTATGCCCTTGTATAAATATACCGATTTTTCCGGGTGTCCTCTAACGATTTCACGAGCCTTTTTCAGCAGGTGTAGAGTCTCATTAGGCAGTGATTCGTTAATATAGATGCGAGACGTCGGGAGCTCAGGAAAGATAAGAAAGATGTCAGGCCTTTGTTAGTTCTCATGGCTTGTATGAGGTCCTCAGTCGCGGATTGGACAACGTAGCTATCACTACATTGGGTCGAATGTTCGCAGTCGTTGTGGTAGATGTTGATGCTGACGTCTCGTTGGCAGTTACACCTCTGGCGTTAGAATTCGTGACGTTACGGGGCAGAAGACGTTCAATTGAAATAAGATCACGAGTCTTCATCGCGACCTTAAGCACTTCGGAAATTTTCAGGAAGATGTTGTCGAGATCCTCGTTTATGGTTTCTGGGAGACCAGTTATGACCAGATCACGATTGCATACTTCGTAAACGGCAGTAACTCTATCCTTGAGAACATATCTCATTTGGGTTTCGAGGGTAGTGGCCTATAACTTCATTACCTCAACTGTATTTTTTAAATCCAAGACAGCATCTATTTTCGCGCAAAGCTCAGCATGATGATTATCTTGACGAGCGCAGAAATCACGAAATTCGTGCGATAAAACAGGCGTATTGTCGATTATCTCAGAGGTGGTTGTTTCCACAGATGAAGCACTGTTTGAACGTGTGTGGATAAGTCGCGGTGCTGTTAGAATGGTGTCTGCGCCGCGTTTCCTACCTCGCTTGGGTGCAGGGACTGAGCAACAAATTAGCCCGCCGTCTGTTTTGGTGCAGGCTGACGGTACACAATTCAAATGGAAGCGTGATTCACATACAATACATTTGGCAGCATCGTTCTCCTCGATAGTGCCTGAACATACGGTGCAGGTGGCCATAATTATAGAATTTGAGCTACAGAAATAGAGTCAACATACAAGGTGATCGGCCAACCATTACCCAGCGGCTAACTGTAGATTGTACAGATAATTCTGAGCACCTTTTTCCTTTGAAAAAATTTCCGGGAAGGTAGAGTTTTTAAGTTATTCAACACTAAAATTTAGGGGGGAAAATCACTTTTTTTGAAATATCTCGGCTCTGTATGAAGGTATCTTAACGAACCGAAGCTCATTTTAAAGATATTTTCAAGCTATATAAGTTGTATCTGTTGATTTTTGACCTGCAATGAATATTTCTCTTGTTATAGCCATAAAAACGGGGGTAAATACCGATTTTTCAGGTTTTTCGCGTCTAACTCGTTTGGACACATAGCTATCGAAATATCACATTGGAAAAAGTTGTAGGCCTTGAAAACACAAACATTTTTTGCCCTCTAATACGATGCGATTAAATTAAAACTGAACCCTATTTGTACTCGTTTTCATAACATTTTGTTATTAATATCGATTTATTTGTCGAACTGTATTGTGTCAACTTTACGAGGCTCTTGTAGGGTTCAGTTTTAATTTAATCGCATCGTATTAGAGGACAAAAAATTTTTGTTTTTTCAAGGCCTACAACTTTTTTCTGTGTGATATTTCGGTAACTATGTGTCGAAACGAGTTAAACGCGAAAATCCTGAAAAATCGGCATTTATCCCGTTTTTATGGCTATAACAAGAGAGATATTCATTATAGATCAAAAACCAATAGAGACAATTTATAGAGCTTTAAAATATCTTTAAAATGAGCTCCGGTTCGTTAAGGTACCTTCAAACCGAGTCGAGATATTTCAACAAATGTGATTTTTTCACCTAAATTATAGTGTTGAATAACTTAAAAACTCTACCTTCCCGAACATTTTTTTAGAGGAAAAAGTTGTTCAGAATTATCTGTAGAATCTAGAGTTAGCCGCTGGGTAATGGTTGGCCGATCACCCTGCACATATATTTGATTCTTGTAGTGCGAGTCATGAAACGGGTAATGTGAAAGAGCTCCTTTTGTACGGACTGTAGATCGCATGCTAATTGAATCGGCAGTGATCGATGAAGAATCGACTCCTTAATTATTCCCACCACAAGTCCAGGCGCTCGAAGAAGGGATGGATCAGCGTCAATGTAGCATGCGCGGAAGCCAGCGGTAAAGGCGAGAAAGTGGGATATAGACTGTTATAATGCCATTAAAATCCACCACTATAGCAAATTTCCACTAGTTCCTCCTGTCCAATTTCCACCTGTTCCTCCTTTCGAATTTCCACTTGTTCCACCTGTGTCGGGTTTCCACTATTTATCCGAACCACGTTTTCTATAGGTTATGTTGCATCACGAGTCAGGTAATCTTCGTCACAATTAAAAATGAAACAGTACAAGCTCAGGAAAATAATCACTTCAGCTGAGACCCAAATGAGCTACACTAAGCACGAGACACAGCACCAAAATTTGTACTATTTCCGCGAAAAAGTAATAAGTTGGAAGAGAGCTAATTTACACGACTGTATAACAGAGCGGTCCGCGAGTCAATAAGAATTCTGGTTTTAGAGAAACGAAAAGTGAAGACGAGACGCGAGAAGTCACTTGTGTTATTGTTTTGTTCCTTACATGTATACTGTAAATAATATCCACTAGTACATACCAAGTATACTATGTATTTATAAACTCATGTATATAAACATGAGTTTGTATGATGTATGAGTTTGTGTGATGTTTATATCCTGTTGTTTTCGGATTCATTATTTAATAAACGGATGTCCGGTTTATTATCGTAGTCCCACTCCTATTCAATTTTAGTGAAAGGCATTTGAGCGCTTCTCTTACGTCGTGATTGGTTCTCAAATTCTTCCCGGAATTCATGCGTAAATGTGATTTTTAAATAACACGCACCGCATATATAAACGAAAAGCTGCACTTCTTGCACGCCGTTACGCTAAAGCTTTTCCATTTCTTCCTTCGTCACGTTGTTATATTTTGTAGCCGAGTCCTTACATTTAGTATTCGGAGTGTCTATTTCCTCGCATGAAACGCCTTCCACCGCACGCTCTGCGATTCCCCATGTCACTCCATGCGTTTATTGTAATAGATAAAGTTCGTATTTTTGCCGAATGGCAGTTGAATTTCGCTTTTGTTAAGATTTCTGTAATAGACACACACACACACACACATATATATATATATACTGTTTGAGTTTCCTCCGAACCGTCGAGCAATACGGACGTTTTCGTGGGTTACCGCGGTTGTTTACAATCAAAAGCGATATTCTACGTGGCATAAGTGCTCAATAAAACCAATTAAGTAAAGTTCGTATGAGGATTAGCTTGGTAGTTTCAAAATGGCTACTAATGAAGATATTATTAAAAAACTAGAAGAATTAAATGTGATCAGTGAAAACGTGAAAGCAATTAAATCAAAAGAAAGAAAACAAAATAAAGATATACTTAAAGCCCGATACTTGTTGAGACAGAAAGGAATATCTGCCATAATAAAAAAATTGTCAATTATTTGTTGATAGAAAACAGTACACGAAAAACGAGATCAATCAACTTGTTAATGCTACAGCGTCGGACAGTGAACAAGAGGTGGAAATTGAGGAAAATCTTATGGCGGAACAAAATAACATAAAAAAGGGCCCTGGACGCCCCAAAAAATCGGCAACAGATTCCAAGGGAAATAAATCAATACAGCAATTTTTTACTCCAATATCTACTCCTAACTCAAAGTCTAAACAAACAACACTACTACAAGAATAGCAACCATCGAGGAGTACTTCAAGGAACATACGATTCGTTTTTTGGAATTGTAGGGGCTTTAAAACAGTCTCGCAGATCTCTTTGGAACTACAGTCTGCGGCTGTTCTGTGTCTAAATGAGACCTGGCTGCAAAGCGAATGTATTAAAAAACCAATATGGATGCCAAATAATTTTCAACTAGTTAGTTCGCCAGCCGCAAAAACATATAAATTTGGTCGTGCAAAAGGTGGCATGTTTGTCGCCTTCAGTGTACGAAACACTACCTCATTGTACGAATAACTTGGCACAAACTGGGCACACACAATACTCCCGTATACACACGCGCACACGCGCACACACACGCACAGCAACACATGTGCGATTTCGATTCAATTTAAACTGGGGGCACAATTGCACATATAGTCCAAGGGCCTCACGATCTCCAGATCCGGCATTGGTATTTTGGAAAGCGGTAAATAATTTTAAAATTAAAGATAATAAAGGGAATAATATTAAAGGTAAACAATGGACGGATTATCTCCCGCAACTTCTCCCTCCTCGTATAAATGTACCGTTGAGCCGCGAAAGAGTGCTTCTAATGACTTACTTGACAGACCAATTACCCGTGATGAATCATAGCTAGTTTTAACATGAGTAAAAATAGCAAAGCACCCGGAATCGATGGCGTTTCTAGCGAGTTTTTTAAACATCTTCCTGAAAATTGGATATTATATTTAGATAACCTATTTAATAAAATTTACAATCGAGGTACGATTCCCGAAAATTGGACTGAAATATACGTAAATATGATATTTAAAAAAGGTGAAATCAATGATCCTTCGAATTATCGATGTATATCATTGGTTAACTCAATAGCAAAAATTTTCACTTAAATCCTGCACGATCGGTTACAAAATTGGTGTAAACTTTTTTGTAAGCTACCCGAATTTCAGTCTGGTTTTCGAAAAGGAAGAGGCTGTTTGGATAATGTTTTTATACTCTCGTCTTTGGCTCAGATATACCTAAGTCAACCCCATAGAAAGGTCTTAACAGATTGTCTGGTACTAGTTTACAGGTTTATCAGCAAATTGAACTCTCAAATGAGCGACAAAATTATTTACAAATGCGACTACCGATAGTTGTCACTAAAACAATTGCTCAATGTAGACTGATGGATGCGAAGCTCCCTAGAATTAGGATAAATGATTTGACAACAAAATTTAATGTAAATTCGAATTGTCCAGTGTGCCTTCAGCCTGAACCCGATGATTTGTACCATTTTTCAATTAAATGTCAGGATTTTCATGAAATACGTCAAGAACTCCTGTTAGATACAGGTGCTGCTAAGTATGAAAGCGTAGTGGACGTCATGATTAAATTGTTATCGGCTAAAACTGAATCAGAGGTTAGACTACTGTATAAATTCATCTCCAAGGCAGTGATGTTGCGCGTGAATAAATATTCGTAATATTGTATACCGATATTTTGTATCGAAAACTCATTTGTACAGAACTATAGTTCTAAACAAATTAAATAAATATTATTATTATATATACTGTTTACCGTTTTAAAGGTGTACATGAAAAAATGAAATTAGTGCATAATCTGAATGGGAAGAAAAAAATTCTTTCTCTGGCAATTAGAATACTATATTATGCCACAAGTGCGCAAAGATAATTTTACCGCACTGGAGCGAAAGCTGCGTACGAGGCACCGAAGGTTGCAGGAGTTGCATACGAGACAGTTTTTGGTTTGCGCACTAGTGCTGTAAAGTTAACTTTGCGCACCGAAAAAGAGTGTGCAAAGTAGAATTTTCCACACAGAATTGCATAATATTATTTTTGCCACATGCTTGACGTCCGTTTATAATAATATTTATGTTTTCTTTTCAGAACTCTACAATGATCAACTGGTTAGATGCAAAAAACAAAAATTTGAACTCAGAACTTGCGTTATTTAATAGGCGTGTCGGAAATGCAATCACAGATAGCAGAAGAAGAAAGACATGAAATCATGGGATACATGAAAGGTCACGGTTATAGTTATATGTACCCTACTTACTGTTGTAATGTCTGTGTTACGTGCAGACGCACCTTCAATATTTTTACATAATTATTTTCCCATCGTTCAGAAAGTGAAACGTAAACGTTATTTTTAAACAGTCGCATTCTATTCACACGGAATCAACGAGTGCCCGTGGAAGTCTAAATCTCATCTTTCTCTGCTTCTTATGTGCGATCTTGCTGACGGTGCTGGGAACGCCGGGTCTGAGACTGGAAATTTGATACGGTGCATCTTAATTGAACAAGGATGCATTGGCGATCGCACAGTTGCGACGTCTTAGAATGTGGACACTGTCGTTATTTCCGAAAATGCAGCGTTGACGGTTTTTAGCGGGGGATATTCCCCGTTGATAACCAACGAAGCTGATGTCGTTCGGTCTTGAAGTTAGTGTCGTCACTCGTGGTGCACCCTTCAAGTGAACAGGTCGTTCAAAAGAGGAGGATCAAGACAATAGTCGTGTACCACAGTCACCGACTACATAGTTGAGCAAAATCTGGAGTTCGCGTGATACGAGATCTAAGGGACTCAGTAGCGGTTCATCGTTTTATTTCGGACTCGCCCGGCTAACCAGGCCGGTAGTTGTAAGGGCAACATTATATTTAAATTATAGTACTATTATTTCCAGTTTATTTTATAATCATTTTCACTATCAAAATTAACCCTAAATCTTTCCTTAATCAACATTTCTTCCAAACGCCTTTGCCCTATTAAACCTAATTAGTCTTCGGACTAATACTAGAACATTGTTCTGTAGGTTTAAATCCATCTTTTTTTTTTCTTCCAGTTGTTCATCCTGATTATTTGTAACATTTCAAATATATACATATATACGTTAATCATCGACTATTCATTTCAGTGAATCAAATATCCGCATTTAAAACGGTAGATCGAAGCCTGTATAGGATCGATTTCCTGTGAAACATTTCCTATCCCGAATCGTTTCCTAACGATCCAAAAAGGAATTTATAAAAAAAATCCTGGTTGTTCGTACGAGCATACGTTCGTACGTAACAGCCAGAAAAGTGGTGTCAGAAGTGGGATCTTCTGTTTCGAAATAATGTGGATCTTTGGTTCGAATTTTGTTTTAATCTTTCATATTTTCTAAATGGTGGTATTTGATGGTGTTGTATGTTCCATGAATATTTTAATTATCTTAAACATGTATGTACGCTTTATTGTTCTTTTTCCTTCTAGCAGTGAAATAATGTGATAGTGTCAAAATTAGTGCCGTGACGCGATAGATTGATTTTGTAATTTAGAGAACGGTTATATTTTTCGATTAAATAATCTAAATTTGCATAAACTTTAATGACAGTTTTAACCACGTTATTTAATCCGTGCGCGCTTAAATAAAATAATAAATAAATTACACTTGTTTAACCTAAGACAAGTCGCGAAAAAAAAACATCGAGTCAAATAATTTAAACTTTTCTCTTATGGAAAAATATTCAACAGTAGTTTCCGTAGAAAGGTTCGCATAAATTTAGTACTAGTTCTATTATTTTTTGTCTTTCTCTTTTCTCCTTTTCCTTTTTTTTCCTGCTTTTATCACAGTACTGTTCATACAAGGGATTTTCCCAATTTATTTTCTTTAATTGCGACGTTTTCGGATTTTTCTATTTTTGAAAATTGTAATAGTTGGTTCGTAAAATCTAATATAATTTTTTTTACGATATTTTCTTAAATAAAACGTAAAAATATTTTAGAAATACAGGTGTTTGATCATATGCGTAAATTGTTTTGGCGGGTGTTTTAATTTGATTTCTTCGAGGAAAATCAACAATCTGATGCATTAAATGCTTCACTGGCTTTGATGAATAGCATGGCGGAAAGTTTCACGTTGCAAAATAGCATAGCATCTATTCCATATTTTGATGGTAAAAACATATCTCTAAAAGATTTCATACAGGATGTAAAAAATGGTTTAATTTTTATCCCAGAGGAAAACCGCCCGTCTTATGTAAAGGCATGTTTAGGAAAGTTGCAAGGTGCCGCGCGAAACAGTACATACGGTAAAGTGATTAATACAGTCGATGAGTTAATTGAACATTTAAAAAAACGTTTCTCCGCTATTGCTAAACCATTGTCAAAATTAACCAGTAAAAATTATACCTTTCAATGGAAAACTGAACAGAAGGAAAGTTTCGAAATATTAAAAGATGCATTATGCCAGAGTCCGATTTTACGCTATCCAGATTTTGAAAAACCTTTTATATTGGCCACCGATGCCTCCAATATCGCTATTGGAGCTGTACTTAGTCAAAATTTCGACGGTAATGAACGCCCCATCGCCTATTTATCTAGAACCTTATCAAAAACAGAAGCCAATTATGATACTACTGAAAAGGAGTGTCTCGCAGCACTTTACGCAATGTTGTATTTCCGTCCGTACCTGTATGGGCAGAAATTCACTCTTGTCTGTGACCATGAACCCCTGAAATGGATTAATTCTAAGGGTGATATTAGCCAGAAACATATACGTTGGCGATTGAAATTACTAAATTATAAATATGATTTTGAATATAAACCAGGAAAGAAAAATTCGAACGCCGATGCATTATCTCGTAATCCCATACCTAATAGCGGGAGTTCTTCCGAAATGGATTTAGAAGATGAAACGGATATTAAAATTTTACCTTTAAGGCGAAATCCTAAATTTTTACCTCGGCCTACGCGAACATCTTCATTACGAACCTATCAACCTGTTAGTAATTCGGAAACTTCTCCTGCGGAAGTTCGCAGAAGGCCCGGAAGGCCAAAAGGTAGTAAAAATAAACCTGACCCAGTAACCAAGTCAGCAGTACCTTCCGTTCCTCCTGCCGACCCAACCGGTGGAATTGTATCCCGCACGCGGTCCAAAGCATCCTCTCCTGTGCCTCAACAGGTTGAGTTACCAGTAGAGGAAATGGCTGGTGGTATATCGGACTCTACCGGTGAACCGTCATCTACGTCTTCGGAATCTGAAGTCCCAATAGCACAGGAAAGGAAACTGATGATAAGGGGGATGAATCCACTAATTATACCCGCCGGAGTACCAGATTATTCTTCGACTGATTCGGATGCTGAGGAATATGATGGTAGAGATAAATCACCTTTCGTAGAATCAACAAAACCACTAAATTTCTCCGACATTCCGGTAGTATTAAGTCCAAATAATTGTAGTGATTCTAATTCCGACTCCGACGATGAGATATTGTATGGAGTGAAAGATATTGACGAACCTATGTCGATCAATCGGGAAGTAGATTTTAATCAGACGGCTAGAAGCTGTGATGACACACTCTTATGGGATGGTTACGAAACTCATCCTGGATTTGTTCTTTCAAGGCGATTCTCTGAAGGAGATACGGTCGATCAAAATTTTCGAGAAATTTTAAATGAGATGGATCCTTTTAGTGATGAACATGGAGATGAGATCTTGGAAAAGCGAATTCAAAATATGACCCGACAAACAGGCTATTCAAGCGACGAATCTGACACTGATTCAGATAAAATTGAAAAAGTCAATGATCGTTGCCCTATATCTGGCAAAATACAACCTACGGCCAGATCTACCCCTCTTCCTTCGGGTAACCAAAGTTCATTTAAACGACGATCGGTTTCGGTTCCTTCGTTATCCGACATAGAGGATCTCAATGAAACCTGTAAATTTCCTGTGCGACTATCTGGTCCCCAATTACCCCACATACCGGAAGAAGAGAGTTCGAAGTCCACGATTCGTACCGATAACCCTAGAGTTCGCTTCAGGCTGCATAGCGAGGAAAATCACGATGATGAGGTTGGTCCAGACATACCATCTGAAAAAGGGACGTTAAGTGTAATAAGAAGTAGAACTGGGTTAACGTCCATTAAAGATAACATTGTACATTTCATCTCGGGAGACGGGGAGTTAACATCAACCGTCGGTAAATTGTTGTCGGATTTAAAGGCAATAAATCCTCGAGAAATACGAAAAAGTCGTCCCAAAATCGGGCAGGTCTTGATTACACCCCGGGGTAAATATAAAATATTTTCTATCGTCGTAGCTTCCAACCATTTCGACAAATTGCAACATAAGAATTTCGTTTTGGGAATAGAAAATCTAGCAATAATTATTCAAAAGCTCAAAATAGGAGGATTTAGAATTGCGGATACGGGAGATTTGAGTGATTGTATGCCACGAGGGGACCTTACTAATACATTAACTAATGTATTTAATAAATTCGAAATTAAAATAACTATATGTAAAGGCAAAATTTCGATACCACCCCAGGAGATGCGTCAGGAGATAATTAAGGAAAACCATGATAGTATCATTGGAGGTCACAAGGGGGTTACTAAGACATACCTGAGAATTAGAGAAAGATTCTATTGGGCCAATATGCGTAACGATATCCAAGATTATGTTCGTAAATGTAAAAGTTGTCAAATACAAAAGTTAGTTCGAGTTAAAAATCGGGAAGAAATGCTAATAACGGACATTCCTTTAGAAGCATTTGATAAAGTTTCGATGGACACTGTTGGTCCTTTACCTGCAACCCCTTCTGGGAATCGACATATCCTGACAATGCAGGATCAATTAACAAAATTTAGTATTGCCGTGCCGATACCGGACATTAAAGCCCCTACGGTTGCATATGCTGTAGCTACCCAACTGATAGCTCGATTCGGAGCTCCTAAGGCAATTCTTACCGATTGTGGTAAGTCGTTTTTAAATGAACTCTTGTACCAGATAGCCAAAATTTTCAGAATCGACCACTCAACTACCTCTGGATATCGATCTCAAACGAATGGTGCTTTAGAAAGGAGTCATATTGTCCTAATAGAATACTTGAAACACTACATCCATAGTCATGACAATTGGGACAGTCTAATCCTCTTTGCTATGTTCTCCTATAATACATCGGTTCATGAAGCGACAGGATTTACCCCGCATGAGTTAGTATTCGGAAAAACAGCTAGGTACCCCAGTAAATTCCCTACCGATGAAAAATTAAGTACTTATAAGATATTCGTGTCGGATTTAATCAAACGTTTAACCGAAATCAATCTAATCGCGGCACAAAATTTAAAGAAATCCAAAGAGGTCTCTAAGGTATATTACGACCTAAAAAGTAAACAATTTAAAGGTAAAAGGGGTGATTATGCGTAAATTTTAAAGGAACCGCGGTTATCAAAATTCAATAACCGTTATCATGGGCCGTACAGGATTGTAGATATTTCACCTAAAAATAATGTAATCCTTGAAGCTGGAGATGGTAGTAGAATGAGGAAACATTTGGATAAAATAAAATTGTCCAAGTGTGTCTGATTTAAGATTTCAAAATGATGGTCACTGTTGTTCTGATGCTCCTGGTTGCTGGGATGAGTTGTTCGGTAGTGAATTTTTCAATTAAACAACAAGTTAATCCGGGTATATTTTTCGAGCGAGTACATACTATGAGACTAAAGCAAGGAATTTGGCGAATCAATATAGTGCTAAATCTGAAGACTTATTTGGAACCAACATTCGATGGAATGCTTCAAGTAAATTCCATTGTAGAGAATTGTCCTCAAGATCTAGAGATCAACTGTCAAGATTTAATTAAACCAAATTTAATACTGCGGAAAATTAATAAAGAAAAGAACATAAGAGATAGAATAAGAGCTGTTGTTCGAGAGCTCAATTCACCAATACTTCGAACTGATGATGAAGTGATAAGAAATAAAAGACTTACTCCTTTCGGTATAATCGGGACCCTCAGTAAGGCCTTATTTGGTACCATGAATGAAGATGATGCCACGTATTTTAACGCCGAGATAGATAAATTGTATCAAGATCAACGGACATTAATTGATCTAACGAAAAATCAAATTCATATTACAAAATCTAAATTTGATAGTCTGCAACAGGAAGTTGAGACCGGGGTTGCTCGAATCAATCAATTGCGGGATAAGATCAATCAAGTGAATCACCGATTGGTTCACATTGCCATTATCAACAATTATGTCTCCGAGTGCCACGCTTATTTGGAGGATCGAATCGAAATTGGTCAAAATTTATTAAATATTTTGGAATATGTAAGCCTGGGGAAATTCCATCCGGATTTGATAGATGCTTCACAGTTGAAAAGGATAATTCAGGATATCCAAATTAAAGTTCCGGAATTTGATGTTCCAATCCCAATCTCTTATTTTAATCCGGACACTCTAGCTACTATTTCCACTACTAATATAATTCATTTTAACTCAAAACTTCAAATTCTGGTGAAGTTTCCCCTACTAGCTAGAACCCCGTACCATTTGTTCAAGATGTACCCTTGGCCTAGCCCTCAATTCATTAATGGGATCTATATTTGCTCTGCTTTCATTAATCCAAGAACAAATTACATATTTATTTCCGCTGATCACCGGACTTATTACCTTGATGATAATTTAGAATTATGCCAGAGTACGCCGTATCACTACATCTGCGAAACTAATCGTCCGTTGGAAAACATAGGAAGCGGAATAGGATGTGAAATAACCTTACTCGAACAACAAAAATTGGACATTACAAAAATATGCACATTACGAGTAAAATCCTATCAAAGACCTACTTGGATATACCTGCGAGCCGCCGGGAACTGGTTGTTTTCTACCACTCGTCCTGAGGAAATATATATCATCTGCGCTGAACAAACTCAACGAGTCATGATAAATGGGTCCAGAATACTGGAATTTTCTTAAAATTGTACTGTTAAGCAAGAAACTAGAACACTATTAAGCCGAAGAGATTTTGAGACAGAGCAAAAGTTAGTATATACCCCCGAGATACCATTAGATGTAACAAATTCAATTATGAAAATTTATGGAAGTATAGACGATGTTAACGCGGATGCAGAAACGACAAAATTAAAAAAATGGTATGACAAGAATCCTGAAGGATATTCTTTACAAGAAATAGAGAGTCACTTGGAAGAGATTAAAACCCACCATCGTGGTCAACAGCATAATCAAAATTTGGCGTATGGAAGTTTATTTAGCAATTTAATATTAATGGTGGTAATGATTCTGGTAATTTGGTATTTGAAAGGGTGTGGGCGAAAACGTGCACGGTATGCCATTGCATGGATCCGACGACAGGAAATATCAAAATCAAATGTGGATAGTCAATTTACCCAAAGTATGGTATCGGAAACACAACACTCCGAACAGCAATTGAACCCTGTCGTAGACCGTCCGTGTACTTCGGCGTCTCATCTACCGCGACAGGAGGCTCAGGTTGATTAGTGATACATCATGTTGGTGCGGCGAAGTGTAAAATATAATGTAACATCGTTTATTGTTTATTCTAACAGGACTTAACATTCTTCCGAGCGAACGTAAATCGTACTTAACAAGAGTTAGTCGCTTGGAACCATGGCAGGACAGTTTGAACGAGAAAGTTTGACCCCGGGTGTGGAGGCTACTGGAACACGGAGATTGGCCATCTATATAGATGATCAAGAAGCGAATAGAACGAATAGACCATTAGAAAATCAGACCGAGAATAGGAAGTTGCAGCCGATGGGCGAAATAGATGGAATAACTGTCTATACTTTAAAAATTTGTAATATTAATCCTAATGCCTTTAATACCCTGCGTCCTTATTTAGAATGTTTCGGAAAAATTTGCAGTTACCGACCTCATAGGCGCGGGAGAGCAACCACTTGTAGTGCATATGTTACATTTGCTTCATCAGAGGTAGCGTACAGGGTACAAGAAGCTAGCGCGAATAGAACTCTGGTCCATGGGGGTAGGAAACTCAAGGCTCTCCCCGGAGATCCAAAACACCAAGTGTTTCATCAACGAATGATTCATAACAAATGTAAGATGGATATGAAGAATAGTTTATTGTTAGATCAGCAGTGTCAGGGATCGGTAAAGCATTCACCAGAGGGACCCTATCTGCTATTCCTTCCCGACCTGTGTGTTCTCAAAATCATAAGTTATTTACCTCTGATAGATTGTTTAAAATTTAGTGCCACATGCAAGAGACTTAGAAGATTGTTCCCCGAATCTTGGAAAAATAAATGTCTAGATATGAACCCCCATAATTGGTATTCTAACACCGATGGGATAGACCATATTGGATTTGAGGCAATATCTACGGCCGCTAACCTGATAGGACATATGGTTAGATCCTTGAAGTTGGCACCAGACAAGGACACAGTAGCTCTCCGGAATCGTAACATTTTTAGCATTGTTTCTAACTGTCCGATTCTACACAAGTTAGATCTAGGTGGAGTGCTTATCACACCATCTGTGGTTGCTGAATTAAAACGCCGAAATAACTTTACGGAATTAACTATTGGACCGACCACTTACCAAAATTTAAATTTAACTACTGTTGTTGATAATAATAACAACCTGCAAACATTCCGGTTGCTAGGTGTAAGATCGAATGGTCAAGAATTATTATCTTTGACAGAAAAATTAACCTCGTTATCAATTATCTGCACAGCACACCTGCAGATGGACAATTTAAATCGTTCAATGCCAAATTTTACTCATTTGCAAAGATTAGAATTAATTAAATGCCGAACATTCACTACAACCTCGATATTACATTGCCTCAAGTCCCATTGTCGAAGATTAATTGAATTAGATTTAAGTTATACTCATTTTTGTGATTTGTCTTTAGTAGCTGGAACTATAAATGACGCATTCATCTCAAGAATACCCCCACCATCTCATCCATTGCATGAACATATCGGCCTAGAGGTGGGAAAAATGCTCCAAGAACATCCTAACCTTCGGAAGGTTACTACAGCTGGAGTCTTGTGGATGAATGATAGTTTGTTAAAAGTAATCGGAGAAAAATCCAAGGAATTAAAAGAACTTAGTATCACACACTGTCCTAATATAACTGATACCGGAATTTCCTACTTGAAATCTATAATCTTGACAAAATTACAGGTGGATGAATCCTTCGGTTCCGTCACTGGGTCCACTATTCCGTACCTGGGTCATCTGGATACTCTCGGAATAAGGGGGTGCCCAGGGATTAAAATGAGACAATTCAACATCATTCTTAAATCCCTCCCAAGGTTACTTTATATCGATACCAGAAACAATCCAGAATTGGTTCCCGCTGCTATGTCTCCAGTTACGGAGGTGATAGGAAAACGATCGTCAAGAAGATTACCATGGACGATCATAATAAATCAATTACCGCGGTCCAAACATGTCAACAACCATTACGCAACATTCACATCCATTCCATATCACTACCGACATGAAACTAGAGTACCAGATAATCTCAGCATTATTGATTTCGTTGAGAGATGGACGTAGTTGAGACTGTGGATATGACTTTCAGTCATTAGTCAAACGACTGATATCCAAGGCAGGACTCAACATTGGATCAAGAAGACAGCGAACTCAACTAAAAATGAGCAAGACTATTAGTCACTAACCAAAAGGTTGATGCTTATTTTCTCTTCTGTCCAGTACACCGACACTTCATCTTACATCAAAACGTTCGCCTAAAAGAAGATCATTGCTGATCCAAGGAAGAAGGACTATATCTAAATTCTTGGGAGATCAATAACGTTGTGAAAGGTTAATGTAGTGTCAAAATTATTTTATCATGAACTTCTTGAAGTTATTAGTATTTAACTTAAGCAGTCAGGAATATTAGACAGAAAACGAAAAACTCATGTCGCGAAATTCAAGACATTATTGTGCTTTTTATGTATTTATGTAATCATACAAGCCTATTGAAATCCATTTCCCATATACCCTAACCTTAAAAAGGAAAAATTTAGTCTCCTTTATTATTTTTTTTTTTAATCGTGACTGAGATAGACCCACATTCTGATGGCTGGATCAGCATCGTCAGCATGATTAAGTTTTGTCGAGGACGACAAGAAATTAAGGGGGGGGAGATTGTTACGTGCAGACGCACCTTCAATATTTTTACATAATTATTTTCCCATCGTTCAGAAAGTGAAACGTAAACGTTATTTTTAAAAGTCGCATTCTATTCACACGGAATCAACGAAGTCCCGTGGAAGTCTAAATCTCATCTTTCTCTGCTTCTTATGTGCGATCTTGCTGACGGTGCTGGGCCGGGTCTGAGACTGGACATTTGATACGGTGCATCTTAATTGAACAAGGATGCATTGACGATCGCACAGTTCCGACGTCTTAGAATGTGGACACTGTCGTTATTTCCGAAAATGCAGCGTTGACGGTTTTTAGCGTGGGATATTCCCCGTTGATAACCAACGAAGCTGATGTCGTTCGGTCTTGAAGTTAGTGTCGTCACTCGTGGTGCACCCTTCAAGTGAACAGGTCGTTCAAAAGAGGAGGATCAAGACAATAGTCGTGTACCACAGTCACCGACTACATAGTTGAGCAAAATCTGGAGTTCGCGTGATACGAGATCTAAGGGACTCAGTAGCGGTTCATCGTTTTATTTCGGACTCGCCCGGCTAACCAGGCCGGTAGTTGTAAGGGCACCATTATATTTAAATTATAGTACTATTATTTCCAGCTTATTTTATAATCATTTTCACTATCAAAATTAACCCTAAATCTTTCCTTAATCAACATTTCTTCCAAACGCCTTTGCCCTATTAAACCTAATTAGTCTTCGGACTAATACTAGAACATTGTTCTGTAGGTTTAAATCCATCTTTTTTTTTTCTTCCAGTTGTTCATCCTGATTATTTGTAACATTTCAAATATATACATATATACGTTAATCACCGACTATTCATTTCAGTGAATCAAATATCCACATTTAAAACGGTAGATCGAAGCCTGTATAGGATCGATTTCCTGTGAAACATTTCCTATCCCGAATCGTTTCCTAACGATCCAAAAAGGAATTTATAAAAAAATCCTGGTTGTTCGTACGAGCGTACGTAACATCTGCAATAAAGAAAAAAATATGACATTTAATTAAAGACTGACGTAACAAGTATTGTAACATATTTTTATCGGTGAGATTTATAAATTTTCCTCAATGAATATTTGCTAATCACATAGCGTCATGTACAACAAATATTAAGTATTACTCGTCGTTTTAGTTTATCCTATCTGTGTTAAGGGGTTCTGCATACACCATGTAAAAAGTCGAAATAGAGGAGAATGGGAGTTCTGAGACATCGCCATCTTGGGTCATAATTGAGAAGTTTGTTGCTCGGTTGTACGCGGCAATATTGGTTTTCAATGCAGTGACTTTTCAAATTGTTTTGCTGAAGTGAACACAAATTCTAAGCGTCTTTCCATGTGATGTATTTCGAAAGTTTTCCCTGAAGTTTCTCGAACAATTTATTTGTGCTACAACTTAATCGAGTTTTCAAGCGAATTGCAAAGGTAAGTATACAGAAATTAATTTTTGGTCAATGAAGTCTCAACTTATACTTTGACATTTATATGAACATCAAATGTGCTACTAAATAAAGAGGCCATTTGGAATATATACAATTTGGGGAGTTGTGAGACAACAAATTTGGTGAGTTACTTGTTATCTATTTTTATAAGTTTTCTTTACAAAAATTCTCATTTTTCTTATTTTCAATCTTAAATAAAAAATAATTACCAAAAGTAGATGCCTTTTAGACCCGGGTACCTACAATTAGTTAAGTTCATATTGAACGAAAGAGTGGCGCTTCCCATACAGCACCGATAATATCAGTTACGTATCAGAAACGTTTCAGATAGGTAACCAAAAAATCTGGTTACCATCTCGGATACCTAACGGATAGGTATCTGATACATTTCCGCAATGTTGCAAATGGGTATCTATGGCCGTTTTTACTGATTTCAGATATGTAACGGAGACGGTCTGTTACATAACAGATACGTAACGGAAACATAACGGCTACATAACCGAATCGATTACGTTATGTTATAGATATCTAACGGATACGTAACTGTCACGGAACTGTTATGCTCAGCCCTACGTAGCGGTTGTATACCAGAAACGTAACGGATACGTAAAGAGCGCAAATTTCTTCACGTAACTGGGATATAACGTTCTGGCTGCTGATATATAGGGGATATTTATAATCAATATAGGCAACCTTGCATACCAGAAACATAACGGATACGTAACGAGCGCAAATTTATACACGTAACTGGGATATAACGTTCTCGCTGCTGATATATAGGGGATATTTATAATCGATATAGCAAACCTTGCATACCAGAAACATAACGGATACGTAACGAGCGCAAATTTATCCACGTAACTGGGATATAACGTTCTCGCTGCTGATATGTACGGGAAATTTATAATCAATATAGGCAACGTTGCGCAAGGAATTGGCAGCAGAAACATAATAATGGGAGCGTTCGCGGTGGACGGATCGTCCCCCAAACGTCCCCTCATCGTACCCATCGAATGTCTGGGAATGTACAGTTTTCAAATCGAGTTCGAGATCTCGAAACCTGATTATTCGACGAAATGCCGTAAAATCGCAATGATTAAGGTTAGTATTAATAAATGTAAATAATGTATATAATGTATGCAATGAACAAGGCTTAGCAATATAATTTCCTCATTTTCGTCGGATAAATCGTGAGTCGTGAGCTGATAGATTTCGAACTCGATTTGCAAACTCGAAATTTCCAGACATTCGATGGGTACGATTACGGGACGATTGGGAGACGATTCGTCCACCGCGAACGCTCCCAATCACGTCACAGACACGGATTAGGTTAGACAATAAGCAACTAACGAGAAAAGAAAACATAATAATAGCAATACTAATAATATTAATAGTATTGCTATTAATTAATTTATGATTATATTACGATTATATTATTAATGTACAAAAATCCTCTTGAAGATCTCAAATTTGAAAATTTCAGAGTATCTAAGGCATTGAAAAATACTGAAGCAGCTAAAAATACTGGAAAACAAAACAATAGTATATTACAGTAACGGGCGTAATTATCGATATTTGACGAGTGGGAAGTTTGTCGTCCGAACGAAGCGATCTTTATCGTCTCTACATCACATCCATATGACATTATGTGGTGCGTAAAAGCATTCCCCCGCCCACCAAAAAAACAATATTAATAGTATTGCTATTAATTAATTTGCGATTAAATTACGATTATATCTTTAATAAATATAAATGTAATTTTACTGAAAAATACTGAAGCATCTAAAAATATTGAAAACGGAACAGATTATAACTTTTTAGGTAAAAACTATGGATTTTGCTAGGAGTAAACATTTTCTGTATTTTATAAAATTGCTCTCTTTTTTGACTGGAACTTTTTTTAATAGGAAATTTACGCTATCTTGCAATGTTTCTGATACGGAATCGATAGAATAAAAACAATGGTTTTCAGCGTCCGCCGCCAAGTTTTTATTACGAAAACTCGTTGTTTTTCATTCTATCGCTTTCAAATCGAAAATGGTGCGATATCGCAAAACTTTACTCATCCTTTTTGTACAGCATAAAATTTCCTACAAAAAAGTTCTAGATAGCCCTAGTCTAATATTATATTCGGGCGGTTGCACCGTTTCTACACCATCCCATAAGAGCCCATGTTATAGTGCAAAGTGTCACGTGACGGTGCAGATTTTTGAATGGGCCGTCACGTGCAATACACCGTGCACGATATAAGCCGAATATGCTATAAAATTTATAGTTTAGGCAGAAAGCAAGGCTCAAGAAACTAAACTCGATACTTACCGGCGGATATGTGTTGTCAAAACCAGGCGTTCACAGGATGAAACTTACTTACACAGTGACTTGCTTAAATTGATAATTCGCACCGTGTAGTGGGGAAATGACTGCGATCCTAGTTTTACTCGGCGAGGAGCTCCACGGTTCAAGACTTGTGGAATCACGCGTGGAATCGTTATTTTTTTAGTTGGCGTGGCATGAACGTTCGAAAACCGAAGTGAGATTTGGAAAAATTACTAACACGGATTTTTTAATTTTTGAAACTATGCTACAATATTTCTTTTTGTTTCGGTTATTGTATCATATTTCGGATAGTTGAACGAACGTCCCTGAACTTTTTTACAAGCAAAAGAGTTATAAAAATAGCTGCTATAACGGTTTTTATGATTGGGAACCACCGGATCCAAGTGGCTCAAACGTTTGAAAATGGATGGGCGGCGTGGAACGGTTTAGTAGTACACTATTATAATACGATAGTATTAAAAGTTAGTAATATTGAAACAAACTTACCTTGCATAAAGTAGTGTCCACAATTTTGTGGTGTTCTATACCTTACACTCAGTTTGCATAGTAATTTATGCGACAAAGTTAAAGGCAATTCGACATATTAACATACGAATAATAATATTAGATAATAATTTACAAATTCGCAATAATAGACATGACAGAATTTTTCATTATAAAATTTCACTATCTGAGATGCATTCTCTTCTCAATTGATCTTCTCAATTTAGATGAAACCATTTGTACAATACCGAATATACATCACGATTGGATTAACTAAAATTTATAAGACAAAAAATTTTTATTTTTGAATAATTTATGAGAATACAATTTAAACAAAAAATCGTTATCTCATGTTTTCCGAAATCCATGTCGTTCGATCTTCGTTTGTGAGTTTATCGACCATAGAAAGTAAATTTTCATATTTGAACGAAATTCAATAATACCGATTCGTATCACGTAAGATTGTCCGCTTAGTTTCCGAGACTACATTATCCCTGTAAATAATTGAATGCACAATGATTACGCAAGAAATGGTGAATCGGAATGACATTTTCTGAGATTAGTGAAATTCCTAAGAAGATTGAAAATGTAAAATAAAAAAAAAATAATAAAACAAGGACCACGTGGACGCGAACTTAAATTTTACATTTATAAGGGTCGTTTCGACGGGCTACTTTCTTACGTTTACGCTTACGTTATAACCAATCCAAACACTGTATAAGAAATCCCCTATGTTCGGATCGTACGCACGCACCCTGTATACCGGGTGATTAACTCAAGGCGGGCCATAGGGAAACCCATGTATAGCCATCAGCCAATGAGAAGCGAGCCTTACCCATGTATCTTACATGAATCGACCAATGGCGTGAAAGCAATAGTACTGTCGTAGAGTCTACCTAGGCTAGGGATGACCGATACATGGATGTGAGTATCGATACATCAAAATATCGGATCGCGAAATATCGATATTTTCGCCTCAAAGTATCGATACAATATCGCCCATCCCCAGTCGACGGTCTATCGCGTTTGACATTGACATTTCTGTCATATTCGCTCTTTTTTATCGTGTAGATTTTATCACCGGTTTGTAAATTGGTTCAATCCCGTTCTTCAGATAAAATTTACGTTCCGTTATAAATAAATACTGCTTGGAAGAGCGATTCGTCAGATAAGTTATAATAGACTTTTACTTAATATCTTATTTTAAAAAGCATGATTCTTTGGGGTTTGTTTTTCATTTGTTTCAGATTCACGGCTTCGTCAACGTAAAAGTGTGTAAGTAGATCGTTGTGGATCTGGTAGTCTTACTGACGAGTCCATGCAGAGGAGCTAGGACGAAACGTATTTAAAAAAAAAAATGGCATTCTGCTAAATTAGCTACCGTCAGATGGAATCTGAATGAATAAGTAAAATGTATTTTAATTCGGTCTTAAACCTTGCAATAGATTATAATTTCAGAAGTGGTAACCAGCATATTTTTCGGCTTCTCAATTTTTTGTAAAAAGGTAGCTTACGTCCAAGCTCGAAATATACATTTAATTTTTGTCTATCTTTTGATTTGTTTTCATATTATACGAACCGTCACACCAAGAATTAATTCCCGTATTTAATTAATCTAAAACACCTACTTGAAAACGACCTTTTTAAAAATGAATGAAATCGTAAACTACACTCGGTAAAAAATCATGTGCAGGAATAATAATTGAAGATTGCCGCAGAGAAGATTTTCAACTACCTCAGGACCAAGAATCTGCTGAAAAGGAAAATCCCAGGGCCAAGGCATTGAAAATTTGGATTCCGTGGAAGGACATTCCAGACAGGGTAAGGTCTATTTTCGTACCCCTAATAAACAAAACAATTTCCACAACGATCTAATTACGCACTTTTACGTTGACGAAGCCGTGAATCTGAAACAAATGAAAAACAAACCCCAAAGAATCATCCTTTTTAAAATAAGATATTAAGTAAAAGTCTATTATAACTTATCTGACGAATCGTTCTTCCAAGCAGTATTTATTTATAACGGAACGTAAATTTTATCTGAAGAACGGGATTGAACCAATTTACAAACCGGTGATAAAATCTACACGATAAAAACGAGCGAATATGACAGAAATGTCAATGTCAAACGCGATTGACCGTCAACTGGGGATGGGCGATATTGTATCGATACTTTGAGGCGAAAATATCGATATTTCGCGATCCGATATTTTGATGTATCGATACTCACATCCATGTATCGGTCATCCCTAGCCTAGGTAGACTGTACGACAGTACTATTGCTTTCACGCCATTGGTCGATTCATGTAAGATACATGGGTAAGGCTCGCTTCTCATTGGCTGATGGCTATACATGGGTTTCCCTATGGCCCGCCTTGAGTTAATCACCCGGTAGGTATGGAGCGTATGGAGTGTCAGCCACTGAGTGCCACTGAGCCACCTGCACACACTTTTGACACTCACCAGTGCACTCACCTCATCTGGCAACCCTGTTTAGTATTGTGTTAATGTCGTGAGAGTAATGTGAAGGGATGTAAAAAAACAATGTTAGGTCCAGATTGTAAACAAAGCGGTATATACTTTGTATATTGTTCTTTTAAATATTCTGCAAATTTTGAACATTTGTATTTGGCATTCAAATTAAATGTCTCATTTTTAGAGTGTAAATGTTCTAATACCGATTAAGTTCGAAAATTATGGTGCTTACGTCTTTACCATACAAGTAAATTTTTTACTGTTTTAGTTGTTGAAAAATCAGATCAAATTTTAGAACACAATTTCTTAGTAATTACTTATGTCAGTCCAGTATAACATACTGAGATTTTATTCCAGTGATGTACTTTTAAACCTTGATTAACAATGTAATAACAATATTATGAATATAGAAAGTTTATCATATCATTACTGTGGTAGCCAACACGATCTGATTATGACTTCTGAAACTCATTTTAGACTTATCTAAGAGCAATTAAAAGAATGTAAAATGCATACATTTTAATATGTTTGGAATTTGTTCTAGATTGTTGATAAGGTAAATGTATTACGTATTTAAGAAGAAAATAAATTCATTTATACTGATAAATATTCTGTTTTGTTGCCAACAAAATGAGTAATAGTTGCTCTTAGTTTCTTCTGAATATTAATTAATTTAAGTGTTCCAATAATGTTGTTTTTATACCACGTAAGTAATATTTGCTGCATCATCACTACATTTAATGGAAACAAATGTCCAGCACTAAATTGCTTCAATTCCCAAAACATAATTATCATATAATTTAATTGATGCATAACAAACATGTTCTTAAAATAATCATTTCTTTTACTTACATTTCGAATTATTTTATAAATTGCATTAAATATATTTTCACATGTGTAAATAAATTTTGTTAAACCGACAAAAAGGGGTTTCATTTATTGGTTTCAGATTACTCATTCATTTGATAAATTTATTTATTAAAGTATTCTTATAAAAGTACATTTATCAAATCATCTAAATAGCATTAAATATTGACTAGCTTTGTTTATCTTTAATTCATAAAAATACAAATGAATTAAAATGATTAATATTCTATGTTCCAGCTAATAATGATTCATGTAGAATTGGTCAAATTAGAATTATTAAATTATTTTCCTTACAATTATTTGCGGATATTACACGATTCTTATTTAAATTTTTTGAATTTTGTATAATTAAAAAAAGCAATTTCTGACGACAAGATTCCAGATACAAAAACAGAGTCATGATTTAATTTCTATTTGAGTTGTTGGTAAAGAATAGCTATAACTTCTTAATTATGATCCTGAATTCGGATTCTAGATGTTTCAATTTATTTACATTCATAGTGTGGGTAAGTGTGAGAATTCTGGTAGAAATAGAAAAATTCAAGTTTAACCAGAAGTGTCTATGCTTAAATTCTGAATCCAATTCTAAGGTCTTATTCATTTCATTCCTACACAGACATTGTTGGTCAGTCTGAAAAACAGCATTGTCGCTGTGGCTCGCCAGTTGTATTACAGGGAATGTATTGTGCCTCTCTTTGATATCAATAAAGTCGAAATAATAATAATAATAATAATAGCAGATTTAAATTTAGAATATTTACATGCAATATGCAATTTTTTTTGTGTAAACTTGGTAGTAAAATATCATATACATGGAATCAGAAGTTCCACTGTTTTCACGTTTTCCGTAACTGCAGTTTGATCAGGTATGGGTGTAACCAACATAAAATATAAATTAACCCGAAATAAACAAAATTGTTGGAATTGGAGTATTTACGTTACATTATTAATAATATTTATGCATCATTTCTGGTCAATTTATTTATTTATATGGTTTTTAATAGCCGTTAATGGTGAATAAATATGCACATTTCTCATTTTAAGTTTTCCATATTGTTCTATAAAAAAGTCAATGAAGGACCTAGTCTATAGCCCTTGTAAGCATAGAAGGAGTTATGTTTCTATGTAAACATTATAGTAAATTTATAAGTGTTATTTAAAAACCCATATTACAACCCTGCAGAAAATTTAGGCAGGATTCTGATGAGAATCATATGAGAATTGTTCTCATGAGAAGCTCACTAGATTCTCATGAGAAAGTCGTAGGAATTTGTGAATTCAAAAAATTAATTAAATTTCAAATATTAGAAATAAAGTTAAATTCTTATAAATATTAAACGAAATATTTAATTTTTTTTCTCATAAGAATCTCACTTGATTTTCATGCGAATACTGTTTCAATTTCTCATTAGAAATTTTCTCATACGATTCTCATGGAAATGCTACCTACAATTTGTCGCAGGGGACCAGTGTAATTTTGTTTAATAAAATGATTATACTTTTTCAAGTATGTAAACCCATGTGGAATGATTGTCATTTCTGACAGATCATGTGTACTTTTTTATGTAAAGTGTGTATGATAAAAAAAAAAACAAATGTTAATTAATTTAAAAAACCTGTTAAAAAACATTGCACACAGATTTACATTGATCAGTATAACGTATATCAGAGGTTAAGGAGGTGGGGCATTTCGTACGAGATTTAAGTTGAAGTCTCAGATTTTTTTCTACTTTTGGCTACAAGTAGTCTTTGGCGTTCTAAATAAGTATGCAAAGTTGCGATTTGATATTGTTTGTAATTTTCGAGATATTTTCAATAACAAATTAGTGTAACTATTTATTAATTTAATTATAATTTTTTTGTTTTTGAAAATACAAAAAAAAGTTTCAAATGTTTTTTCTTTAGAATATATTATATTTTTATAAAAAAAATAACTTGTTTAAAAATGTTCGAATTTTTAATTGTTTATTTAATAAACAAATTTTGTTATTAATTTTTTAAGCTGTTAAGCAATTCTAAGCCTAAAAGAAATTGTGAATATTGTCTAAGATATAAATAAAAACATACTAAAATTTGGCGATGACGTTATTTTTTGTTTTCGAAAAATAAATTTTTTAAATTTTTAACGCGCGACCGCCCCCTTGCGTACGCCTGGTCCCACGACCGCCGGCGTTCGCATTAACCTTTACCGGCATTGTACTGATTTATTTATTAAACATCCCCTACTCGAAAAGGAGGATAGAAAAGTATAGGGTTTTTCCAATATTTTCCTATCCTATTTTTGGCACGAATTAATTCTATATTTTTCTATCCTAATTAAAGTGGATAGAAATTGATAGGATTTGTTTCGATATTTTTCTATACTACGTTCCTCGCGAATTTCATCCCAGCAAACCGAAAAGGATTAACAAGAATTGAAAAATTGAATACTTCTAAATGACATTTTTCGATGCCCAGCAAACCAAGAATGATTGAGAAGCATTGAAACTTTCATTACTTCTGAATCCTATTTCTGTATCCTTCAGTAAGAATTAAGAAGCATAGCAAATTTTAATTTTATTCCTCTTTGTATACAAAAAAAATTTTTTTTATTTTTAATTTTATTATTATTTTTTAACTTTTTTTTAGTTGATTTAATTATCTTAAGAAAGTTGTTCTCAAGCGGTCACCTATCCAAGTAGTGTTCCCCACCAAGAATACTTGACTAGAAACAATGATCGCGCGCGACACCGACCACTGGTCTACCACTGTCGATCACTATCAGTAACGTGATATGATATTTCTGTTACGCATTAAAATTTTAAAAAATTCTTAATTATCTCAAAAACGGCCAGAGATAAGCAAAATATGACAAAATTTTGGAGGCTATCAAAAGGGGGGATCCCATTGAGTCGGTTAATGCGTACATACGAACGAATTTTGAAAATTTTCAGTTTTGCTAATATCAAATATCTTGAAAACGGCAAGAGATAAGTAAAATCTGACAAAATTTTGGGGGGTGTATCGATAGGAGGGATGACCTGTAGTCGATTAATTCATACATGCAAACAGATTTTTGAAATTTGCAAAACTGAAAATTTCCAAATTCTCAAATATCTCGAAAACGGCAAGAGATACGTAAAATCTGACAAAATTTTGGGGTGTATTGATAGGGGGGATGACCTCGAGTCGGTTAATTCATACATGTAAACAGATTTTAAAAATTTGCAAACCTGAAAATTTTTAAAATTCTCAAATATCTCGAAAATGGCAAGACATAAGCGAAATCTTGATAGTAAAACAACAATTGCTGGGATACACACACATGCGCGCGCGCGGACACACGCGCGTAGTGTTTTGTTCTTAAAGTGGTCTGTTCCATAGTTTTCGTTGTCCAGGTGTTCCGCACCATAGTTTTTCGCCGTCTAGGTCGACCGCTCCATAGTTTTCGATATCTAGGTGGTCCGCTTTATAGTTTTCGTTGTCCAGATGTTTCGCCCCATAGTTTTTCGCCTGGACGGTGAAAAACTACGGTGCGGAATACTTAAACACCGAAAACTACGCAGCGGTCGACCTGGACGGCGTAAAACGACGGTGCGGAATACCTAAACATCGAAAACTATGGAGTTGTCGACCTGAACGGCAAAAAACTACGGGGAGGAATACTCAGACACTGAAAACTACGGAGCAGTCGACCTGGACGTCGAAAAACTACAGTGCGGAATATCTAGACACCGAAAACTACGGAGCGGTCGACCTGGACGGCGAAAAACTACGGTGCGGAATACCTAGACATCGAAAACTACGGAGCGGTCGACCTGGACGTCAAAAACTACGGTGCGGAATACCTAGACACCGAAAACTGCGGAGCGGTCGACCTGGACCGTAAAAATATAAAAATCACATTTTGATTCGTTTTGATAGAATTTCTATAAATTTTTAGGATACATAATGATAAAAGTGTAATGAGATACATTTGGATTGATTCTCTATACACGATTGGGATAGAAATTTATTGATTTTACCTAATGGATAGAAAAATATTAACATTGGCTTTACTTGAAGTATTCAGATAGGATAAGAATTGATAGATTTACATTATGTGCCAAAAATAGGATTCAAAAGCATACGAATCACGCACAATTTCTATACTTTTCTATGCTTTTCTATCCTCCTTTTCGAGTAGGGTCATTATTTTCTAGTGTTATATTTTAAAATAACAACTTATGTACATTTGTAAAATGGCAGATTATAACCATTATAAAATCTGGGCATCAGTCTTCATCCCTTACTATGAACTACAGCCTTGTATTGCACTGCCTTTAAATGACATAAAGAGTCACATAGTATACAGATTGTGTACAATTTTTCTCTTGATTCGCAATATACATGATATTGGTCAGCCGTTGCAGCACGCCGGTATTCTTTTATTCTTTTATTCGGATATATTCGAAAGTGTTTGCGCGAGCGACTCAAGCTAAAATCTCTTACTGTAGCATCAATACGCCTATTCGTTTTCATTCTCGTAGTCTGACATTAAGTCGTGTAATCGCTATAGTACGAGTATAAGCGAAATGGGAAAAGCTACTAAACTTTGTTGTAATCCTTTTCAATTAGAAAAACACAAAAATGTTAGTATAAATGTCCGATTAACAACTCCGAAAATGCCAAAAAGTTAGATATACTTAAGGAGGAAAACTACGTATGCTCAAATTACATATTGAGGATCTTGCGTTTGAATCCATCTAACGAAGCCAGTGTATCTGTTAAAAATATCGATGTATTTTTTCCAAAAAAAAATCATTACAAATGAATTCTACTTACTCCATAGAGAGTAATCAGGAACTAGATCCTAGTGAAACTGAAAGTTTACAAGGAAGCGATGAAGAATATGTGATTGATGATTTTGAAAAAGAAATGGTAATAGACATAAAAGAAAAAATTAAAAATTCTAATAATTATTATAATACAATTCACTATTTAACATTTATTCCACTTTCATGGTCTGTTAATAAAATTGTTGAAATGTTTAACGTTTCATATTATTTAGCTAAAAAAGCTAAACGTGTTCGGGAAGAATTTGGATTTGCTTCATATCCAAAGAAACGAGTATCAGCAAACTTTAATGATGCCGATCTCGAGTGTATCAGACAATTTTATTACAGTGATGACGTTAGTAGACTAATGCCTGGGACAAAAGATTTCGTATCTGTGAAAAATACGACGACAGGAAAACGTGAGCGTTTACAAAAAAGATTGGTTTTATGTAATTTAAAAGAAGCATATGCACTTTTTAAAGACTTCTCAGATTTAAAAGTGGGGTTTACTAAATTTACTGAATTGAGACCGCAAGAATGCGTTTTAGCCGATCATAACGGAACTCACAACATTTGTGTCTGTGAGATTCATCAAAATTTTAAACTGATGTTTAATGAAGGCTTAAAACCAATTTTAAAAAAATTTCCTATACTTTCTTACCACGAGTTTTTAAATGAAATGTTATTTAAAGTTCCAAAAACGTCGTGTCATTTTTCAAAGTGCAAAGATTGTCTAGGTTTCTCTGTAATTAAAAAAGAATTAGAATCTCTTTTTCAAAAACATTCAATCACTTCAGTGTCTTATCCCCAATGGACTAGTACTGATCGTTGTTGTATAGAACAAATTACTGAAGATTTTCTGGAATTTATCAACAAACTAGGTACAAAAGCAAACATTTTACAGAATCACCATTTCATTGCTAAAAATCAAAGTGCTTTTTTAAAAAACTTGAAAACTAACCTGGAATTTGGACAATTTATCGTCATCGGCGATTTTTCTCAAAACTACCTTCTGATTGTCCAATATGCAATACAGAAACAGTATTGGAACAATCAGCAAATTACAGTTCACCCTTTTGTGATTTACCGTTCAGAGCGAGACGAAAACAATCAACAAAAATATGATAGTATAGTTATGATATCTGAATGTACGAATCACGATGCTGCAGCTGTTCATTTATTTTTGAGAAAACTAATTAATAAACTGATTACCATGTATGGTTTGCAAAACATAAAAAAAATGTATTACTTTTCTGACGGTGCTGCATCACAATAGAAAAATAAAAGCAATTTTATTAATTTAGCTCATCACAAACAAGACTTTTTTGGAATTGAAGCCGAGTGGCACTGTTTCGCCACCTCACATGGCAAAAATGCATGTGATGGAATTGGTGGGACAGTTAAGAGGTATGCAGCCCGTGAAAGCTTAAGTAGGGTTACGGGAAATTTCATTTTAAATGCACAAAATTTTTTTGATGTCGTAAGCAGTGGCATAAGTAGCATTAAATTTGAAATGTGTACAAATCAAGACCATGAAGAGGAACAAAAAATGTTGGTAGATCGTTTTCAAAAGGCTCTTACAATAAAAGGTACAAGAGGTTACCATAGTTTTGTGCCAATGGGGAATGATAAAATTTTATGTAAAACAATCTTTGCTCTTCAAGACTCAGAAGGTTTTGTACACAAAATTATGTCTTAATTCTACTTTTATCTGCACAGAAAATAAAGTTTAATTTAAAAGAAAATTAAGATAACAATTAACACACAAGTTTACACACACACACACACACACACACACACACACACACACACACACACACACACACACACACACACACACACACACACACACACACACACACACACACACACACACGTTGGCTGGAACGATCAACGAGTCACTAAATTAAACATTCGAATTTTCCCACAAGATCCGCGCGTTAGTTCAGAACATTTAAAATACAGTCAGACGCCTTTATACTTGCAAAATTCTCAGGTCCATTTGAACACTCTTCGTAAGTATCGGAGGACAAAACTAAATTTGTGGACACTACCGATGTATATGAACTCGAACATCGTCGTACAAACAGAAATGTCAAACGACGTTTACGTGCGAAACGTGCCAAATTTCGTTGAATGTTGTTCTCCAGAAACATTTTTTTTTAAGCCTTTTAATTTATTTATTTCTATAGTATTTAAGAACAACGTAACCGAATGGTGTCATCTATAATTAAGTTCTCGCATCTTTGAAAAATAGTTATTTGTATCTTTTGAAATTAATTGCATTATTTTTGCCTTGTTTATACTTGCTACTTCGTCGTTATACTCGTCTGTTCTAATTCAATGATCAACACGCTTCGCGGCTAATCAACAGGGAGTTTTCACGGAACTTAACCGGACGCCTACCCAGACAGCACAAAATATTTTGTTACATACCAAATACGTTACTGATATATAACGGTTAAGAAGTCTGACATTTTTACATTCCTGCAACATAACAGTTACATAGCTATTAGCGATTGAACCCAATCGGACTCCGCCCTTGCGTTGTCATCGATCCAAACGGTCTGCCACGCGGCATTTTATTTTCGAGAATCTTTCTCGGTTTTTTTAACAAATTGTACTGGCTGTGGTTTTAAGAAAATAGCACTTTTCAGTGTTTTCCATCCGACTTTTTCTTAATACAATCGTTAAACAATCGTTCTCGAGTCCTGTCACGGTCGCCAAATGTAACGTGCAGGTAAGGAAAATGAACGGACTCGAGAAATGGATTTGTATAACGTAATATCAATTTATTTTCAATAACTCAAAATAAGACCGAATAAACGATTCTTTACAGACCGCGTTATTTGTCGACGGAATGTAGTATATGTCTTGAGGCTACTCGACTTGTAAGGAGAAAATAACATTCATTAGTAATTTTGGAGGGACTTGCCTACGCGTTCTTGATAGGGACATCCGGTACGTTGACCGCAATGCCACTGCAAGTTTACTCTAATCGCATACTTTTACCGCCCACGGATACTTGCGTAGCTGGGGAATCGGAGCGTGCTCAGTCGATCAACGGACTGTATTAGACGGTCTGGCGACGACTGTCCCACCCTCGGGAATTTCCCCAAAATTTATAGCCCGAAGTCTCGCACCGGCACGCGACTCTCGCTGTCACTCACACACCTTTCGCTCTCGCTCACTCGCACGCGTTATTGTTTTTCCGGAGCTCCCGTCCGTTACAACCTTAGTTTAAAATAAATTATAAAGGTACAAGTTTCGGGATGCCAGAACATTTATTACTTATAATTTTAAAATGTACAAAAAATGTATACGCACGTAACCATCCGAAACATAAAATATACGCGGGTTCTGCCGACGCTGTAGTGGCTTCTTAATAATAGCCTGAAGAGCGAAAAAGGGACCGCAATGTCACTACAACACCGAGAACAATAAAAAAAATTGAAATCGCAACGACAATGAACGGGGAGGGAGAGTATCGCACGCAAATTTTAAATCCTTTACTTACGGTAACGGCCGCTGCTGATGACGATATGGGGAAAAATCGTCGACAAGAAACTCTTCCATGATTCCCCCGAAAGTCCAATGCTAGGTTGTATACGGGAAGAACGTAGCACTCCAAAAACCCGCCGAGTTATGAACTGCCGCAAACTTATTCGCTATTACCATGGCATATGCGTGCTTTTTATCTCTAATCAGATCTAAATATGTTTATGCACGGATTTCCTCTGCGGGAAGTACAAATTTAGTGCGTGAAGTGAGTGTCGTGGGTGAAGTAAACTTCACGCATTCCAGCCACTTGACGCACTAAATTCCGCTACTTCACGCATAGAAAATCTATGTCTAAAATATCGTATGCGACTCGTGGAGTGCGTGAAGTTACGCACTCGTTGCATAATATACTATTTTTTGGCAATTTTATACGAATACTCCGAAAGAGCAATATATAACCTTTTTTTCATGGTTTTCAAAGATGCATTATATTTTTTCTTGTCATAAGCACAATCTCGGTCCAACCAAGCCTTTGATGTAAAATTTTTCCGCAATCTCTTAACTAATTTTGGCTGACGCAAAATCATCGCTTGTTCCGCAGAATCGCACATCACATTTTTTACCGCCAAATAGGCAATATTAATTTCACGAAAATCTAAAAAATTAAAATCCATACTAAAACTTTTAAACACATTAATAAAAAAGTTGTTCTCGTCGCTCGACCGCACAATTTTTACTCTAGTTAAAACTTCTAGTGGCGTAGAATACTCTCTAGGTTCTGTACTAGATGTGCGAAGATATAACGATACAATAACTGGCAAATAATCAGAACCGAGCAGATCATCACCCGTATTCAAATCCTTAATAAAAGAAAGGTGCGACGCAGAGATCCATACAAGCTCCACTACACTAAATCTATTACTACCGTCGAAACGTAAAATTAGCTGGACTGTCGCTCGCGGTGCGATCGTTCAAAAGAATAAAATTATTCGAATACATAAAATCAAGAAGAAGATTATCTCCCCGTTGTGCTGCCCATCGTGTGATTTTCTTGACAGACTTACACTAGAATTTTCAAAAATATCAGGAGATTCTATATTAACATCAAAATTTCCATTTCGTGAATTAAAATCTCCATCCAGGAGAAGCACACAGTCGCGGTACTGGTCTTTCAAGATATCAATACTAGTCTGCAAAATATTAAGATCTTCCTTTAAGTCAGATTTAGGGCGAAAGTAAATAGAACCTATTATTAAATTAACCGGAAAAGGTAAATAGAAAAAAAGTCCAGCTGGGTGAAGTTTTATGAATTACAAAGTCTAAAGATTTATCGAGTAAAGTAAGAAGACCACCACTGCAGCGCCCGAATATGGACGTACGGGAGGGCGGAACAAAAATCTTTGAAAATCCAGTTTGTATATCTTCAATCCGATTTTCTGTTTCACACCAAGTTTCAGACTAATTAAAAATACTATAGGCCGAATAAAAAGAGTTATTAGATATATTACAAATACCGCGGGCATTTCAGAACACAATTTTTAGAACTTCGGTAGAAATTAAAGTGCAGGGCTCCTTCGAAGAAGATGGAATTCTTGTTGAGCTGAAGCGTGCCGTTGATGTAATCCGTGAATGAGGTAACCCACACTAACAAGATCAAGGTTTACTTTACATCAAAAGTCACCATTGAATATCTAAGGTCATTTCATAAAAGTTTCGTCTAAATCATGTTTGTGTACGAAGCCTAGTCCACGAGTATTTTTAGAACACCCTATATTACCTGTATAGTGCAGAAACTGATTATGCGCACTTTTATCGCTCATTTGCGGGCTTGGCGTTGGGATTACGAAAATAATGCATCTAACTTTTCTTCCAACAAATTTTACGCTCTACGTGTTTTATTTGAAACATTTCTTCGTCAAACATATACTTTTCAATATAAATGCAGAGAACTTTAAAAAAATCGTTTTTTATGTTTTTTCAAGATAGCGGTTCTAATATGTCTGAGCGCCAAATTTTACTATCATATTCGGATTCAGAAGGCAAAAGTACATCGGAGACATCTAGTTACGATGTTTTCCGAGGGAGGACGTCTTTCCTCAGGTTTACCGATAAAGAATAATCCGCGTGAAGCGGATCAGCCATGTTTCAGAAATTGCTCAAATTTAGCATAACATTAGTTTTTGGCAAAATAAAGCATTGTGTGAACAATTTTTTTATATTTGCAAATTCTTCGAGTTATATGCAATGAAAGTTTCGGCCAATTTTTTTTTTTTAATATTTTTTTAACTGTCAAGGAGATGATAAAAACATGTAACAAAATATTTTCATAAACAATCAGCCCTCCTCTATGTTATAAAAAAATGATGAAACAAGTATTTGTTTGTCACCGTATGTGGTGCCCATATAACATAAGTTCATTCCAAGTCGAAACCAGAAATTCATACTTTTGAAATAATTTGTAGTTTCCTTGCCGTTATTCTGCTGAACGTTGTCCAGTTCTCACCGCGAGGAGGTGAACAATTTTTGAAAACTTTGTCATAAATTAAAAAAAATTTGTTAAAACCAAAAAATTTTTTTATTAATTTCTTTTATTTTATTGTTTTTTTGTCCTTTTTAAATTTTTTTTTGATCTAATATACTTATCTGATGCAGCATCTGCACAACAAAAAAATAAAAGTAATTTTATAAATCTGACACATCACATACAAGATTTTCAAATTTAATCAGAGTAGCATTTTTTCGCAACATCACATGGCAAAAGTGTATTTGATGATGTAGGTGGTACAGTGAAATGCATTGCTGCTCATACAAGTCTGCAATGTACCAGAACTGGACATCTCTCAAACCCCAAGGACTTGTACGAATGGGCTTGCAAGACGTTAGTATCTATGACGTTGGTTTTTTGCACTATTAAAGAATAGAATGGTGCCACAAAAAAGTGAGCCTCGACTTTAGTCAGCAATAACTTTGTAAGGAACTCGATAGTTTTCTACTTTTCTACTAGTGTCTCTGAAACAAGTCACATGCAAAATCATTTGAAGTTCATCAAGGCGGAACATAATTATACTTTTTTTTATTATCATTTTCATATAATAATTTTACTTCTGTCATGATTTGCCTCATCTGTGACAAAATGCAAAAATTAAAAATTATTACCACTCCAACAATATTTTAAACTGAGCAACCGAGAAGATATATACACAGGGTGTTGCTGCACTGGCGCATAAGAGATATACCATGATGAAGATTTTTGTTTTCTGAACCCGGTAGTGCCTCGGAAAAGCCGAGCGCGCGGAAGTGTGCCTGGATTTATCATGAATTTTTATTACTTTAATGGTTAGCACTTTGAACAACGGTACAAATAATGTATACTGTTAAAGTTTACAGTAGTTGTTGTAATCCATTTAAGAAGATAGCACATAGTTAAAAAAATGGTCTAAAAAAATTCGATTTTTATAAATTCCACATGATTTAAAAAAATGTTTTTTAATGATTTATAATCCAAATCATTAACATCACAATCTGAAAAATCATGAAGCGTTTCGCCGGTTGAAATTTCAACGCTTGAAGTTTCATTCTTAACTTCACATACTACACATGTAAACAAACATGACATAATTTTATGTACGTTCATAAAATTTATAACAGAAAACTTAACACGAACTGAATAATACTTACAAACATTACTGGAATTTGTTTTGCTGAATTTTTTTCTACAAGGTCCACACAAAAAGTCGGTTACTTTTAAAAACTTACATTTTTTCAGTATAGAGTAGGGAACCTTGAATGAATTAATGAAGAATAATTATTATGCCTTGGTGGCAGCAATGTCTGCATTACCTTATGACAATACAGGGTAGATATATCTCAGGGACAATATATGTGTATATATATGGGGCATTCTCTATGCACCGGGCCACTTCTGCGACCAGAATTCATATGAATCAAAAACTTTTTTTCGGGGCGGAAAATTTAGCTAATCGTGTCTACTTTCATTTGCCGTGTGGGTTTTCTGGTGACTCAAAATGGCGACACTGTCCTCCTTCGATATAGAGAAAAATAATTTTATTTTTAATATATGAAAGTAACCCTTTGCTTTTCTTTACACGGAAAACAGCTGAAAATTGTTACTCGGGAGTTTTCGGGGTCGCTGATTATGAATCTGAAGTCAGATTTTGAAAATTCAAAATGGCGGATACAAAATGGCCGACCGAAACGCAAAAAATTACCCAAACTTGATGGAACTGAGTTCTCGGGGGTTTTCAGGGTCGCTGATTATGAATCTGAAGTCAGATTTTGAAAATTCAAAATGGCGGATCCAATATGGCCGAGCGAAACGCAAAAAATTACCCAAACTTGATGAAACTGGGTTTTCGGGGTCGCTAATTACGAATCCGAAGACGGATTTTGAAAATTCAAAATGGAGGATCCAAGATGGCCGACCGAAATGCGAAAAATTTCCCAAGATTCGTAATTAGCGACCCCCATAACCATTCAGTTTATTTGGCTACAATTTGATTACACACACGCACACACACACACACACACACACCCACAAACTCTGACTTCAGATTCATAATCAGCGACCCCGAAAACTCCCGAGTAACAATTTTCAGCTGTTTTCCGTGCAAAGAAAAGCAAAGGGTTACTTTCATATATTAAAAATTAAATTATTTTTCTCTATATCGAAGGAGGACAGTGTCGCCATTTTGAATCATCAAAAAACCCACACGGCAAATGAAGTAGACACGATTAGCTAAATTTTCCGCCCTGAAAAAAATTTTTTGGTTCATATGAATTCTGGTCGCAGAGGTGGCCCGGTGACAGAGAATGCCCCATATATATATACACATCACGGTGCTCTGGAGTGAATTTAAATAAAATTTCTAGGTAACTCAAATTTTCAAGTGGATTCTGTTTCTGGATGGTATTAGAAAGAAAATAAACGTAAAACGAAAAAAATCTACTTGGCGCTTTTTTTTTTGCAGCGAAAATAAGATTGTTGTACATGATTCGTGAACAAAACTGGTAACGTGTTTGCGCCGGCGTGAAGAGTTGAACAGTTTACAACTTTCAATTGTTTTAAAGCTGATTTCTTGATGTTATGTTATGGGAAGTATAACCTATAAATAAATATTAGTTATTAAATGTTGAATTTTGTACGGTGAACATAATCTTGACTTTTATCCTCCACTTTTTAATTGCAATAAATGTAAGTATAAAAAACAGTTAATAATATAACATTTTACCTTATTTAGAAGGTACTTTTTATCAGGTTAGAACTGTTACAGAGCATATAACCTAACATTTTTTCCAGATAAGGTTTCTTGTCTTATGAAGCATATGAAATGCATATGTAAAATCTAGTGCAATAACTATAAAACCTGGGGACATTTAACAAAAATAGAGTTGTGTATAATAATGTATTAGTATAAATATCATTTCTTTAAGATGTTCATTCCGAATTATAAGAAGTCTGGGAATCACACTGAAAATCGTTTAAAATTATGTCTGCTTTGTTGGAAAAAAAGTAAAAAAAATTCTAATCATACAAGGGAAAATCCAAATGAAGCTAAAGAATGTGTTGGATCAGTTTAATTTTTTAGATGAAAGATTTTCTAGTGTGATTTGTTTTGCTTGTAATTTGTCAGTGGACAAGGCGATAAAGAATAAAAAAAGCTTCAAAGTTCCTGACTTCCGAAAGTTTACATCAATAAAAACACGTTCTTCAGTAGTTAGTGAAAATTGTACATGATTTCTCTGTTTAGAAATCAGTGACTTACGAAATAAAAATTTACCGAACGTTGAAGGTTCAAATGCAAGAAGTACATTAAAAAAGAGAAAAGAAAAAATGTGAAGAAGATAGAACAAGTTACTGAAATAAAATTCGAAAAGAGGTGTACCAAGTGTTTAGGACTATTTGGACGCGGTATAAGTCATACATGCAATTTCAGCAGTGCAATTAATACTATCGAAAAAGAAGTAAACAAATTTTCAAGTAAGGAGAAAGATCATTTTGTGGCTAGACTCTTCAAAAACAAAGTGCTGAAATATAATACTGAAAAAATGATACATTAAATAAAAATGGTGACAATTCGGTTTCATTGTCACAACTACATGGAAAACCTCTGAATGTTTGCGTACAAAAGACAGTGCAATTTCTGCAGATGCTCTACGAAAGATGCAGAAAAATTTGAGTTTAAGTAAAAGAAAGGTTTTAGGTATAGCTACTGCTATTCGTGCTGAGACTAAGAACTACTCTAAAATTATCGAAACCAATTTTCAAAAGAAACTGTCTAACAATAGTCATTCTGTTGATCAATATTTTGAGACAAAAACATTTGATTTTGTGAAAAATAAAAAATGTACTACTCACAGTTCTCCAGAAGTTACGGTTATATGTAGTGATTAACCAGGATTTGTTAATTATATTGTGAATAGTAGAGGGCTCTCAGAATTGCCTGGCTTTTTCAAAATCACGCTTTCGGTTCAAACGTCTTACAAATCTACGCTTGAAAGTCACAGAGAAAATCAAACTCAAAGTAATTATCACAAAGATTATCAAGATTCAGGTGTAAAAAAATATTTATAATCGGCTTAGCTCTTTCGACTGAGGAAAACTACGAGAACGTTTGACTTCTTTGGACAGCATTAGATATAAATCGATTCCTTGACGACGGTTCAATAGCTACTAATATCAAGGTTGCAAACATCGTTACAGGTCTAATGAGTCATAGTAGTTCATATCCATGTACATGGTGTGAAATATTTTATCTGAATCTCGAATCTTGTAGATCCGTTAGGACAACAGGAAATTGTTTAAGAAACTTCAGAAGCTGGTGCTCGAATGGAAAAATTGTAAAACATTCTAAGTCCTTTAAAAATTGTGTAAACCCACCACTCTTTTTGGCGAACGATAATGATAAAGAAGTGCTGCATGTCATCCCTACTCCAGAATTGCACTTATTATTAGGTGGTGTTAATACCTTATTCAAACATATGATGTTGGAAAACGAAAATGTAAGTTTACGGTTGGCCAAAAAGTGCAATGTTGAACGTCAGTGTACTTACGGATCTCCGACTTTTGCAGGTAATGCGAGTAAAAATCTGTTAAATAAGATAGACGTATTAGATGGCATGAAGTGTTTGAGTTGCGCAAAATATGTTGCCACGTTCCGAGCACTAAAAAAAGTCGTTTACGGATGCTTTTCGATAGAATTAGATTTAAATTTTCAAAAGCATATCGACGCTTTTAAAAAAAGTTACGAAGACCTTGGAATTCCAATTACACCAAAGATTCATGCAATATTTTATCACGTATCAGACTTTTGTACGAAAACCAATAAGGGATTAAGATACTTTAGCGAACAATCATGTGAGTCTGTTCACGCTGATTTCGGTAAAACTTGGAAAAGGTATAAAGTCCTGAAAAGTCATCCTGAGTACCCTACAAAATTATTACGCGCAGATTGCGATTACAATAGTTTAAATTTGTAATATGAAAAATATTGTAATTTTGTTTGCATTCGTATATTTTATGTTGCATTATGTTATATTATGTTGTAAAAAACTTTAATAAAAAATATTGATTATTAAGAGATTTTGTTCACAATAATAATTCATTTTCTTGACTACATTGGTCACGAATCATGTACAACAATCTTATTTTCGCTGCCAAAAAAAAAGCGCCAAGTAGATTTTTTTCGTTTGACGTTTATTTTCATTCTAATACCATCCAGAAACGGAATCCACTTGAAAATTTGAGTTACCTAGAAATTTTATTTAAATTCACAGACATACAGAAATAAGAACATTAGCTTAAGTAAAAATACCAGTTACATACAATGTTATGATGCTATATCAACGATACAATCAAATGCGACTTCCGGTATATGTATCAGAGATAATGTTGTGAAGAAAAAAGTATTAAATGGAAAAGAATGAAATGGAGAATGAACAAGAGTAAAAGTTCGTTACGTTATCCCCTGAAGGAGGGAGCTATCTGGAAAAGTATTTTCAAATGAAATAAAATGTTGCTGAAGACGGTTCTTGAAAACAGTAATGGAGTCAGCATTGCGGATTTCGACTGGCAACCGATTCCAGAATCTTGACGCTTTAACTATAAATGAATTCTGGTAGCCTGTCGTCCTTGCATACGGAATCAATTGTACTTCGTAGGTGACTCTAGTTATTCTTATTTCGTGTTATTAGTGTTATTTCGGGAATGAAATAGCACAAACAGGTATTCCGGATTTTTATAATGAAGAACGGAATATGTTAGAGTCCCGATAAAGTAAAGGTGTCGATATTTAAGCGGAAGCCAGTGCGTCTGTAAAGCGATACACTTGCATCACGTGTGAGATTGAAAATAAATCGTATCGCCGAATTTAATAGCCTCTGGAATTTATCGCGCTTGCCCTTCGAAATATCACAGTATGCCACACAGCAGTAATCTAAATGAGGTAGGACTAATGAGATCACTAGTATTTTCTTCATTTCGGTGGATAATAAATTTTTGTTAAAGCGCAATCGGTATAACGTGTAATTAATATTGCGAGTTACATCGGACTACACTCCCTTCCATGATAACGTTTGATCGATTCTTATACCAAGGCTATGTACTTCTTTTGAATATGAAATCGTGGTTCCATCTAGTACTAAATTCGGTTGAGTCGATAAATCCATTTTATTAATAAAAAATGAGGAGCCTAATACTATTGCTTAGGATTTTCTTGAGTTGAGAGTAAGCTTCATTTGTTCAGCGTATTGCGAGAATGCCAAAATATCGTAGTTTCGATATTCCCCGGGTCACATTGAGCTATAATTTGAAGGTCGTCTGCATAAAGCATATTGGTGGAAAACTTAAGTACTGAAGATAAGTCGTTAATGAAGATGTCTGTGAATCTGGTATATCAACTATTAGAATCTCAAAAATAAACATCGCATTTGTTAGCATCCAGCATAGTTCTATAGTTCTCGATGGGTTTTAAAAATAGTTCTACTAATTAGCGCCCGAAATCACTAATTAACTAAATGAGATGCTAACTTCGCAAATCGCATGTTAGCATCTTACCAAATTTCGAATGTCTGAGTGCATCTGAGTAATGTCCTGCATTGTTCTATACATTCTAATGCGTTTAACAAGAGTTCTGATGAATTATGCAGAAATTCAAATTTTAACATCTGAGATGCTAGCTTCACGAATCATATTGCAGCATCTCATGGTAGTTAGTATCATTAGGCAAACGCAAATATACTACAGCATAGTTCTGCAATTATCAGACAATATTACGGCAGTTCTGATTGTTAATAATGAAACAAAAATCATTAAAAAACGGGAAATTGCCATCAGAGCGATTATGTTTGAGATGCTTATACTTTTTTCGGAGTTCTGGTCTCGAAAGAACATGAAAAACATTTAGTTGGCTTGTCACCTCGGCGATTTGGGGCACGTGTACTATTGTGTGCGCGTGTGAGTCACAATCTTATGGATTGTCTTACTTATAGCTTCGGAGTGGCACATTCGTTTCTTGACCGATTGGGCTTGCAGCTAGAGGAACCCGTGGTTCCCGTGTAAGTTGTAGCACGTGTGCAATCTACGTGCGACGCCGAATCGGGCCCTTCGGTGTGTGTGTGTCTTGTCGATCTTACAACGGCAAGTATTATCTATGTTACGAGTGCTATTATGTGCGTAGCGAGCTTCCGTAACACGCCCGGGGTTGAAAAAATTGACGATCCACCGACAATCAAAACTCGTACAAAAAGTCAATACGCAACTTAAATTGTACACGTGACCTTCAGCTGGCTATCGTTAGTAGAAAAAATGTTACATTATTGTCTTATTGCGTCATCTTATACATTCCAAAGTATCTTAATCTATGGTTAGTGATACATTTTATATATATATATATATTTATATGCGCTTAGGAATTTGTATTATGAATTACTTATAAAGTGACACGTTATGACGCATCCCGTAGTGTGCGTGCAAAAAAAAATTACTATGTCACGCGTCGCCAAGAGTCTGCTGTATGGCGCCTTCTTGTCTCGTTCGGACGCCGGACTACCCATAACGTGGTCTGTGTTCGGAAGTCTACTTATATCTTATACACACTTGGCACTCCACATCACTAACACTGTCTATTATGCTATTGCGCACTATGCTGCCTATAACTTTGTAAAAATGCATTTCTGAGTTTTGTTACTCCATGGAGATTTCACTTATTGACACTTCCATGGCACAACCAAACATGCCAATTGTTGTGAATACTTCTATGTATCATAATTGAAACACATTTATGTGAATTATAATTGAAATACTTATATGTATTATAATTGAAAAATATTCATTGAAATACTTATGTGTAGTGTAATTGAAATGCTTATTGAAATACTTATTGAAGTACTTATGTGTATTATAATTGAAATACTTGTTGAAAAACTCGTATGTATGAGTGAAAGTTCCAAAAAAATTTGGTTTGAATATTATCTCTAAAGGTTAAGTTTGTAAAAGAAGAAAAATCTTATATACGCAGAACTTCTGTGTCATCTTGTTCGCATATTCTTAATACAATCATGTCCTAAAGTCCGTTTGATATAAGAATAAAAAATAAAAAATAATTTTTATTTTTTTTTGTACAACTAATGGCACATATAGACGTTTCCCTTGTTAACAAATTAACGTCAAAAAGGACATTTTTCAGGATCCAATTTCAATAGAGAATTTCGTAATAGAACCGAAATTAGCAAAAATTGAAAGAAACATATCCTACTATTTTCGAGGTCGCTCTTTTCAATGGTGCATTCCAAATATGTCTAAAATTTCAATTTATTTATAATTTTAGCATAAGTAAATAAAAAATACGATTTTTTCTGTCTTCTGTCCCGGATATCCGGTTTAAAATGATTTAAAATGTGTCAGAATCTGGGACGCGTTAGTTCTACTTCAAAGTTATGCTGGTGGATTTTTTAAATTTGCGGTTGCGCGACCAAGATGGCAGCCTAATCGAGAATATCCTTACCAGATATTCGAGTATGCAAATATAGCATGGTTTGAAAAAGAATCTAGGTGAGACAAAAACGTGTTATTTTTGAGGTCGCTGATCACGAATCTGAAGTCGGAATTTTGAGATTCAAAATAGCAGATTCAATTCGCCAGAAGAAAATGAGTATCGTATAAAAATATGTTTTGCGAACGTCGAGTTTCTTGCAAGAGAAGTATCTCGTCGGAAAAGCTAAGTACGCAGGGGTAAAAACTCTTACAGTTTTCCTAAGGTGTCATTAGCACCCATTTAAGATTATCTTTTACTAGGAATTCGTTTCCTTCATACCTATACGCCTTCTCGCATCATTTACTTAACATTTTATAAAAAATAATTACACGATTTATATAGTCTTAGATACTTTTTAAAAGTTTTTCTTTCTCAAATGTTACGTTATGATATTACTAAAATATCATTCAAAAGTCGGTGAAGCCCTGGAATAGTATTTCTAAAATATATTGTGTTAAATTTTTATCATTTATATTATTTGAGACTCGCCGAAAAGACGTATTATTATTATTTTTATTAATTGTGTTTGTTCTTCTTTATGGCCAGAGCTACCCGCCACACTTTAGACAGTAACAACAATTGATATGTAAATTAATTTGCTACGCTGACGAACTACAAGTAAGCTTTACTCTTCTAGCTCCAGTGTCATGCCACATACAGCACATGTGGTAAAGTGTTTGCGTAGCGTGCGAGCGACCCGGGTTCGATCCCAGCACGAGGAAGATTTTTTCTTATTTTTTTCTACATTTTTTTCTCGATCCAATTCTTTCACAATTTTATTTAGCTTGCCGTCAAGCTAGTATATCCATTCGTTTTTTTCTTATTAGCGAATAGCTATAAATTCAGTATTTGGGCATTAAATTAGCATTAAATGTGCCCTAAATTATGCCTGCGAAATAAATCGCTTACGACGTTTCTACGAGCCACTTCCCTTTTGGTCAAAAACTCGCGCATTGGCATAGCACGGGGTATACTGGTCGTGGAAAATTCGCACTAGGGTATTTTAAGAGCATTAAATTAGGTTTAAATTATGGCCCTGAGAGAATTTTCGTATAGCTCTTCAGTCACGGGTTTTACGCTGTGGACGCGTCGGCTTGACGTCAGGCTAGCGCATCCATTCGTTTTTTACTTATTAGCGAATAGCTATAAATTCGGTATTTGGACATTAAATTAGCATTAAATGAGCCCTAAATTATGCCTACGAAATAAATCGCTTACGACGATTCTACGAGCCACTTCCCTCTTGGTCAAAAACTCGCGCTTGCGTATATCACGGGGTACACTTGTCGTGGAAAATTCGGACTACGGTATTTTGAGACTATTAAATGAGCTTTAAATTATGGTCGTAACAGAATTTTCGTATAGCTCCTCAGTCATTGGTTATACGCTGTTCCATCCACATTGCTGTTGTATCCACAGATTTTTCCGCTTTAACGGAGAGCATTCAATTCGGCATAGGAGCACTAAATTAGCATTAAATTAGCTTTAAATGATGGCAGGATTTAAATTTCATTTTTGCGATGTGGATGCACCAGCATGATATACCTGAATACGGCAAATAGTCAATTGTGGGTCATAATATTTTTTCGATCGATGTTTCATTTGTGAGAGATTCATCGCGGCTAATGTCCGTGCTTCCGTGATTCTCTTGGTCAATTCCGACAAATTATCGTCGTATGTAATGAGTTTATCGCGGGTGGCGTGTGCACTTGGAAATCGTTTGTCCCATATACAAGCTCGTGTGGCGAGTAGTTTGTCCCTTCGTGAACGCTCGTATTGTATGAAAACATGGCGAACGGAAGCCAAATGTCCTAATCGCTACGTTTCTCGACAAAATTCTTTAGGTAGTCGACCATCACCTGGTGACTCCTTTCTTTGCTCCCGTTGCTTTGCGGGTGGTAAGCTGATCCGTCTTGCTGTCTCGACCGAGTTTTTCCTTTATAATTTCCTAATTTCATGTAGGCTTGCAATTCTGGAGAGCTGAGTCGCGAAGTTCTTCTCAACTTTCTGTACGGAAAGTTATTTTACGCGAACTGGACTCCGTTTACCCGTTCTGATTTTCTTCGTACTTGAAAAGTTATTTTTGAAGTTCACCAGTCACTTACGGATCCCACCGCTGCCACCATTTTTTATGTTACGATTTTTATGTTTGCATAATTCATTGAATTCTCTCAAGGATCAGGAGGTATAAGATTGATTCTCGGTAGCTGAGAATCGTTTATTTGGGATCTTCCACATAAAGGGGATCGATACCCTAAGTGACAAAAATGTGGTGAATTTAAGAATAATAACTTTATTATTATTGAACAGAATGCCAACCGTTGGTCGTACATTATCAAAACGAACGGGTGTATAAGAACTAAGTCCTGTGTTGATTCGCGGAGAGTCGCGGATTAACGTGCCGTGAAGTCTGTAAGTTCTCGAATCTTAAACCGAATTCGTCGAGCTGTGTGCTAATTTAGGTACGCGGGACGACTCTGCCTCAAAGAGCCTCTCTGGATCGTATAAGGTGCGACTCTGACGGACATCTTCACGTCGGGACTCTGAGAGATCCTCTCTGGGTCGTACCCGGCAGGACTCTTTCGGAGATCTTCGCTTGATCGTACACGGTGCGACTCTGCACCGAGATCTTCACGGCGTCATTCACGGAACGTCTCTGACTTCGGGCAATGCGACTGCCTTTTTTATATGGTAGATGTCGATGAGATCATCGTTCCTTCGCGATGGACACTTGCACTTGTTCTTTGGCACGTGTCATCTTCCACAAATCGCTTGGGCTTGCAGTTAGAGGGACCCGTGGTTCCCCGTGTAAGTTGCAGCACGTGTGCAATCTATGTGCGACGCCGAATAGGGTCCTTCGGTGGCTGTGTATCTTGTCGATCTTACAAAGGCAAGTATTGTCTATGTTACGAGTGTTATTATGTGCGTAGCGAGCATCCGTAACAATTGCATTCTGAAAATGCAGAAGAGTTCTGGTCGATTAGTATTTTTATCAATTTTTTATAACAATTCAAATATGGAAAATCCCCAACAGAGCGATTAGATCTGAGATGCTGGTTCTCTTTTTGACGTTCTGGACTCGAATTACTATGAAAAATGTTTAGTTGTATTATGAGAATGCAGAAAAGTTCTGATCGATTATTCATTTTATTAATTTTTTATAACAATTTACATACGGGAAATCGCCATCAGAGCGATTATGTTTGAGATGTTGATGCTTTTATTAACGTTCTGGTCTCATTAATATTAAAAATATTAATCGGTCAGTACACTTCTGCATTACACAAGCCACCTAATCGTTTTTCATGTTATTTCGAGACCAACACGTCAGTGAAAGTATCGGCATCTCAAACGTAATCGCTCTGATGGCGATTTCCCGTATTTGACTTCTTATAAAAAATTAATAAAAATATTAATCGATTAGAACTCGTCTGCATTTTCATAATACAAGCCAACTAAACGTTTTTCATGTTATTTCGAGACCAGAACTCTGAAAAACTACTCGCATCTCACACGTAATCGCTCTCATGGCGATTTCCCGTATTTTAATTGTTATAAAAAATTAATAAAAATAATAGTCAATCAGAACTCGTGTGCATTTTCCTAATACAAGCCGACTAAACGTTTTTCATGTTATTTCGAGACCACAACATTAATAAAAGTATCAGAATCTCACATCTAATCGCACTGATGGCGATTTCCCGTATTTGATTTGTTGTAAAAAATTAATAAAAATACTAATCGCTCAGAACTCTTCTGCATTTTCATAATACAAGCTAACTAAACGTTTTTCATTTTATGTCGAGACCAGAACACTGAAAAGACTGTTAGCATATCACACCTAATCGATTCATGGCGATTTTCCGTATTTGATTTGTTGTAAAAAATTAATAAAAATACTAATCGATCCGAACTCGTTCGCATTTTCATAATACACGCCAACTAAACGTTTTTCATTTTATTTCGAGACCAGAACACTGATAATACCATTAGCATCTCACACGTAATCGATCTCATGGCGAGTTTCTTTATTTGAATTGTTGTAAAACATTAATAAAAATAGTAATCGATCAGAACTCTTCTGCATTTTCATAATGTATTATTGTAATGGCTAATGTATTATTACAAGCCTATGTTGGCTTGTAAGCCAACTAAACGTTTTTCATTTTATTTCGAGACCACAACACTCAAAAGACTATTAGCATCTCACACCTAATCGATTCATGGCGATTTCCGTATTTGAATTGTTATAAAACATTAATGAAAATACTATTCGATCAGAACTCGTCTGCATTTTCCTAATACAAGCCAACTAAACGTTTTTCATGTTATTTCGAGACCAGAACTCTGAACAAACTATTAGCATCTCACACCTAATCGATTCATGGCGATTTTCCGTATTTGCATTGTTATAAAACATTAATAAAAATACTAATCGATCAGAACTCGTCAGCATTTTCATAATACAAGCTGAGTAAACGTTTTTCATGTTATTTAGAGACCAGAACGTTAATAAAGGTATAATCATCTCACATCTAATCGCTCTGATGGAGATTTCCCGTATTTTAATTGTTATAAAAACATTAATAAAAATACTAATTGATCAGAACTCTTCTGTATTTTCATAATACAAGCCAACTAGACGTTTTTCATATTATTTCGAGACCAGAACTCTGAAAAAAGTATCAGCATCTCAAACATAATCGCTCTGATGACGATTTCCCGTATTTGAATTGTTGTAAAAAATTAATAAAAATAATAATCGATCAGAACTCGTCTGCATTTTCCTAATACAAGCCAACTAAACGTTTTTCATGTTATTTCGAGACGAGAACTCTGAACAAACTGTTAGCATCTCACACCTAATCGCTCTCATGGCGATTTCCCGTATTTGAATTCTTATAAAAAATTAATAAAAATAATAGTCGAGTAGAACTCGTCTGCATTTTCATAATACAAGTCAACTAAACGTTTTTCATTTTATTTCGAGACCAAAAAACTGATAAGACCATTACCATCTCACACGTAATCGATCTCATGGCGAGTTTCCGTATTTGAATTGTTATAAAACATTAATAAAAATACTAATCGATCAGAACTCTTCAGCATTTTCATAATACAAGCTGAGTAAACGTTTTTCATGTTATTTCGAGACGACAACGTTAAAAAAGGTATAATCATCTCACATCTAATCGCTGTGATGGCGATTTCCCGTATTTTAATTGTTATAAAACATTAATAAAAATACTAATCGATCAGAACTCGTCTGCATTTTCATAATACAAGCCAATTAATCGTTTTTCATGTTATTTCGAGACCAGAACTCTGAACAAACTATTAGCATCTCACACCTAATCGCTTTCATGGCGATTGCCCGTATTTGAATTTTTATAAAAATTGAATAAAAATAATAATCGATCAGAACTCGTCTGCATTTTCATAATACAAGCCAACTAAACGTTTTTCATTTTATTTCGAGACCAGAACACTGATAAGACCATTATCATCTCACACGTAATCGATCTCATGGCGAGTTTCCGTATTTGAATTGTTATAAAACATTAATGAAAATACAATACGATCAGAACTCGTCTGCATTTTCATAATACAAGCCAACTAAACGTTTTTCATTTTATTTCGAGACCAGAACACTGACAAGACCATTATCATCTCACACGTAATCGATCTCATGGCGAGTTTCCGTATTTGAATTGTTATAAAACATTAATAAAAATACTGATCGATCCGAACTCTTCTGCATTTTCATGATACAAGCCAACGAAACGTTTTTCATATTATTTTAAGACCAGACCTCTGAAAAAAAGTATCAGCATCTCAAACATAATCGATTCATGGCGATTTTCCGTATTTGAATTGTTATAAAACATTAATAAAAATACTAATCGATCAGAACTCTTCTGCATTTTCATAATACAAGCTAACTAAACGTTTTTCATTTTAATTCGAGACCACAACGCTGAAAAGACTATTAGCATCACACACCTAGTCGAGTCATGGCGATTACCGAATTTGAATTGTTATAAAACATTAATAAAAATACTAATCGATCAGAACTCTTCTATATTTTCATAATTCAAGCTGACTAAACGTTTTTCATGTTATTGCGAGACCACAACGTTAATAAAGGTATAATCATCTCACATCTAATCGCTCTGATGACGATTTCCCGTATTTTAATTGTTATAAAACATTAATAAAAAAACTAATCGATCAGAACTCGTTTGCATTTTCATAATACAAGCCAACTAAACGTTTTTCATTTTATTTCGAGACCAGAACACTGAAAAAAACTATTAGCATCTGACACCTAATCGATTTATGGCGATTTCCCGTATTTGAATTCTTATAAAAAATGAATAAAAATAATAATCGATCAGAACTCGTCTGCATTTTCATAATACAGGCCAACTAAACGTTTTTCATTTTATTTCGAGACCACAACACTCAAAAGACTATTAGCATCTCACACCTAATCGATTCATGGCGATTTCCGTATTTGAATTCTTATAAAACATTAATGAAAATACTATTCGATCAGAACTCGTTTGCATTTTCCTAATACAAGCCAACTAAACGTTTTTTATGTTATTTCGAGACCAGAACTCTGAACAAACTATTAGCATCTCACACCTAATCGATTCATGGCGATTTTCCGTATTTAAATGGTTATAAAACATTAATAAAAATACTAATCGATCAGAACTCGTCAGCATTTTCATAATACAAGCTGAGTAAACGTTTTTCATGTTATTTCGAGACCAGAACGTTAATAAAGGTATAATCATCTCACATCTAATCGCTCTGATGGAGATTTCCCGTATTTTAATTGTTATAAAACATTAATAAAAATACTAATCGATCAGAACTCGTCAGCATTTTCATAATACAAGCTGAGTAAACGTTTTTCATGTTATTTCGAGACCAGAACGTTAATAAAGGTATAATCATCTCACATCTAATCGATCTCATGGTGATTTTCCGTATTTGAACTGTTAAAAAACATTAATAAAAATACTAATCGATCAGAACTCTTCTGTATTTTCATAATACAAGCCAACTAGACGTTTCTTGTATTATTTCGAGACCAAAACTCTGAAAAATGTATCAGCATCTCAAACATAATCGCTCTGATGACGATTTCCCGTATTTGAATTGTTGTGAAAAATTAATAAAAATACTAATCGATCAGAACCCTTCTGTATTTTCATAATACAAGCCAACTAAACGTTTTTTATTTTATTTCGAGACCAGAACACTGAAAAGACTATTGGCATCTGACACCTAATCGATTTATGGCGATTTTCCATATTTGAAAGACACAATTTTGTCGCGATCACCGACCAGACAGTGGTCGATCTATGCCGAGGAGTTGCCTGTCAAATGTAAGCAATCTAATGGGAGAATATATAAATTGTATTTATTTGCAAAATTGCGCATGTAGGGCATTCCTCGTCATACCATCCCGAAATATGGCGAAATATGTTCGTAGAGAAGTTTTCCGACGCTTATATCTTTTCTTTTATATCAGATATAATAGAATGTTTGATCATCAATTCTTAAAGGTTTTTTTTTCATGATCTTTCATGCGCTAGTCTTTATTTTCAACAATTTTGAAAATTGAACCTCCATTTTCACAAAAAATGAATAAAATTCAATTTTTATGAACTCGTGTATTTTTTTTATTTTAATTAGGCTTAAGAAAAGCTATACCTATATACTATAATTTTGCGAAGAAAAAATTATGGATTGGGCAATTGGTAAAAAAGTTTTGTTGATGCGTGCATGCGCGTGCCCTGCATTTTGTTTGTTTCCCTTTCACTGTAGTCGTGTGAAAAATATTGGAGTGCGGAGAGTAACGGAGGAGAAAATATGAATTTGGATGGGTAATATTCGTGAGTTAGGCAGGGGAGTGAATTAGGACGAGATTAATTAGGACAGGGGCTACTGTATATGTATGTTTGAAGTTTTTGAAATATTCAAAAGTTCATAACTTCTTTTGAATTAAAAAATGTGTTGCTCAAAATTAGGTCGTAATTTTAACGAGAAGCAATCATCGACAACTATTGAAAATTTATAGATAGTATCTATAAACTCTATGCATCCCGATAGACCTCTGTTTCGGAATCCAGTGGATTCAGTCGGCAGATTCGTTCGAGTAGCTCGCTCAACGGTCCGGGGAGGAGCGGCAAGAGATAACACGGTTGATCAAGGTGAGAACGTTTATTATAACGATAATATTTAATTACGTAAGGTTCCACGGGGGGGGGGGGGGCGCACCGGCACTAGGTGGGGTGCGCTCTCCACTCAGCCGGCGAGGGCAAGGGGAAGCAGGTGTGCGTTGAGACGCCTCCGAGGTGTAGATCGCCTTCGAAGTGCTGAAAATAAAAAGTTAATATGCATCCCGATTAACACCCAATTTATTAGTATGCTCGTAGTGATCTCGCAAAGAATAAATTCGTGATCGATGGGCAGCGTGATCTAGGTGATGCGAAAGGCTCACCTCAGTCAGCGAGACTTGAACAGCTCTAAGGTATGCGGTGAACCGAGTCGTGACTGTCGCGATCGCATGAAACAGTGCCATAGCCATGGGCGGCGTTTCGCTGGACTCTATGGCGATTACGAGGGTGAGAATCCGATGATTAATGCTAATGAGCAATGAATAGGTAAAGAAGGGCGAATGCATGCATGAGGTGAGACGAGTCGTGCAGCATTATCACGATCGTATGGTAGAGTGCCACGGTTCTGGCCGCGTTTCGTTGGGCTCTATTGATGATTGTGAAGGTGAGAAGACAATGAGTAATGTATGTATGTATGTATAATCTTTATTAAACTCTGGATTGTGATCCTTGAGTTATTTATAGCCGTTACTGGCGAAATGCAACTGTATACATATAATGAATAATATATCGACGAACGCACAAAAACGATAACTTACAATAAGATAGTAACTGAACAGATAAAACCGATACAAAAATAAAAGCGTCTTGCCGCTGCCAGAAATAATAAAAGTAAGGTAAGGCGGAAAATAATATTAAACTAGAAAGATACTTTTACAGATGTAATATAAAAAAGAAACTACTATCTAACTACTTAATCTACCATACGCAATTTAGTGACAAATATTTTGGGAAACTGACCTATAAACCTCAGACGGCTCAGGCGATGAAGCAAAACAGAAGGAAAAGTAAGAAAGGATTCCCGCTACAAATCCTGAGATTGCAGATAACAATACAAGTCGTGACTGTCACGATCGCCTGAAAGAGTGCCATAGCCATGGGCGGCATTTCGCTGAACTCTGATGAGTAATGCTAATGAGCAATGAGTAGGTGAAGAAGGGCGAAGGCATGCATGAGGTTTGCCGCATTTCGTTCGACTCTATTGATGATTGTGAAGGTGAGAAGATGATGAGTAATGTTACTGAGGACTGTTAGTGAGCAATGAGTAAGTGAATGAGTTAATGAAAGGCGATCATTTACCTTAATGTTGAATACTCACAAAGCTCGGTTCCTCTGTTGGCCTCCACAGTCCGGACTCGGTGAGAACCCCGAGGTGGAACCTCTCTTCGCAGGTTCACCCTAGGTCAGCTGCTCTGGTCTCTGTGATCAACTCACTATCTTCTGTTTCGAGGCCGAAGATATAGATATATATATATACACACACATAACTGCAGAGGGAAGGGGTTGCGGCTTTTGTACAAAACCCTTCCCGATCGGGGCAGCTAAACCCCGCTCTGATCCAATCGGATGAGCGAAAATTCGCAGAGAAAAGGGGAAACGCGGTATATTACCACCGGCGCAGTTAGGATGAAGATCCCTCACTCCGGATCGACTGTGTGAGGCGAAGTGGGGACTGTTTCCTTAACAACCTCTATCATTTTGACATATTCTTCTTAATTTATCGACATTATCGAGTAATGAGCTACATATATTGCCTGGAAATGAAAATTTACCACCATTTGTGTACGATCTTAGAACATTGCACTCTTTTCTCCATTTCTCAGCTATATCTGGATAAAGCTTTTCCATACTTTCGTACAGTTTGTTTACACATCCTAAAAGGAGATGAAGTTCCGGCGTAGACATTAAATATAAAATTAGTTCATTTTCATTCTCAACTTGAGGCAAAGGGGGATGTTTACAATTTTTGATATTGTTTTTAACACACCCTTAAATTTCCAATCATTATAATTATTATTGCAATTCGCTAGTGTTCTAAATATACCACATAAATGTAAGTCGTCTTTGGTTCCTTCACAGTATGGACACGGACAATAACTTTAACTGCTTGTTAATCCCGTGAAGATGTTTGTTAGTTTCAAGTCAGTTGTAAGTGTACTCGAATAATTATTAAAGCAATAGTTGAAATTTAATTTTGAATAAATGAGTTCAACATTGGTATAATTTTCTTGGATCTTTGGAGCAAGCGCTATTATAAATAATTTTTTAACACCAGATTCTTTAAATTTGTCGCTTGACTTTCTTTTATAATTTTCATCGTTGTATAATTTTTTAGAATGAACGCATAAGGTAAACTTTAATGAACCCTCTCCAACATCAATACCAAAGTTTAAATGAAATCGTATATATTGCGGCCATCATTAAATCATTGGAAATGAGAATACTTCAAAATGTTCATCCAAACATTGAGACATGGAAATATTTTTTTCATATGCATAAGGCTCGATGATACTTCGCGATTTAGTTTTATTTCTTAAGAATTTTGATAAAGTACAAGTTGAACATCAGATATATTCGTATCACATTGTAAATCACGCAGGATGTTTCGCCGTTATTTCAATTTGTGGTGTTTCGTGAGGATTGTAGATCACTTTTAAGGTTTTACCTCTTTGCTGCGACATAGATAATTTCAAGTTTTTTAAAAGCTTATCACCATTACCCTGTTGTACAATTTTCAATTCGTTTTTTAATAAATTTGAAATTAAATGTTGAGATTCCTTCGAAGGAAGCTTCGTCGATGATTTGTCCTTCTTTAACACATTACCTATTAATAACCTTGAGCAACATTTGGGTCTGATACCTTTAAGTAATATTTAAACGTAACTTAAATATATTACCATGAATTTAAGCATACTTAATAGTCCAGTCACTATGTACAAAAAAAAGGCTTGAAAAAGACAAAATTCCTAGTAGCAATTTTTTTTTTTTTTTTGTAGGGGACACCGAGAAAAGCTTAACTCTCATTTTTCAACACCTGAGAGCGCGTGCTTCTTTTGCTAGACTAAAAAATTTACATTGTATATATGTTAATATATCTATGATTTCGTTATAGTCCAGTCACTATGTACATTTGAAAAAGACAAAATTCCTAGTAGCAATTTTTTTTCTAGGTTGTAGGGGACATCGAGAAAAGCTTAACTCTCATTTTTCAGCACCTGAGAGCGCGTGCTTCTTTTGCTAGACTAAAAAACGTGAAAAAATCGTTTTTTGGCGATAACTCGGGTTCTAATAAGGCAAAATACTTTTATTACAGCTCATTTTAACGGGTTTTTCCCGCTCTACAAATTATGTTATATAACTTTTTTTGATTAATCGATTGTTTTCGAGATATTGAAGAATTAAGTAAAATAAAAGAGATAAATTTTTATTTTTTTTACGTTTTACTCGAAAATTTCGATGAAAAACTTTTGAAATAAAAGTTGTAGAGCATAAAAAAATGAACAATTTTCATATATTATACGTTCACTTTTGTTGAAAAATACTCCTTGTAGAGCGCTCTCAAAGTGCGAGTTCCGCGTCAGCGGCTCAGCGGTGAATCGGCTGTGTCTCTACGCGGCATGAAATCGCTGCGCCTGAGATTTCCGACTTTACTATTATAAAAAATTAATATAATATATATTTTTCACAGGCTTTATGATGCTGTACAAGTTATTTTTTATGGCACCTCGAAAATTGTAACTAATGTTCGACGAATCGAACGCGTAATTATAAAATATAATAATTTTTGTTCTTTCGTATGTTTAATTATTTTTTTGCAAACAAAATGTATTTTGTTATGTTAATATTTATAAAAAATAATAAGTAATTGCTGTGAATATGAAGTATTATCGTTATATATATTAAAATGCTTTTTCGTATCAACGTTTGTATATCGTTGACGAACGTGGCAGGTTTATACCTGCGAAGGGTCGAGCGGCTGGCCGGGTGACGTAATATAATGGAATGCGAGGATAACATAAGAAAACATCTGTCCCTCTGTGCGTGCTTGTTCTTGTTTTGCTCGCGTCTTCTCACAGTTTCTTTCTGAATTTCATGGGGAGCGCATGCATTTAGTAAGAAGAACGTAGTGAATATTTCGGTAGTGAGTTTTTGTGACAGTTTCTGCCATTTTTAGCAGATTGTTAGTGCAGTTATTGCACTTTTTTGTTTGTGCCACTTTCGAGCACCTTTTTAATGCAGTTTTTATTCTGGAACTCTTTGTAAGTGCCGTTTGTGGACACTTTGTCATTGCCGTTTTGGAAATTGTTGTAGTTTAGTTTTTCGCGAATAACAATGAGTGCCTCAAATTGCTTTATATGCAAGCAACCTTTGATTACAGACGTGCATATAGTGAAATCGATGGGTATTAAAACTCTTTTATCTGTGTCCGTTTTAAGAGGAGATGAAGAAAACCGCAAATGTTAGAGAACTTAAACGAAGTTAGTGTGCACAGTTCCTGTTACAAAACGTACTCGAATAAAAAAACAGCGCTTTCGGCTTCTCGGCGAAGCAACTCAACAACAGGAGAAAAGAAAAATCCAGTTTTTGATTTCGAGTAAAATTGCATATTTTGCAGAACAGAATGCCAAGAATCGGCTACAAAATTGGCGATGAAATACCGAACGCAAATTTCCAAAGTAAAACATGCGAATTCGAAAGAATATATTTTGAACAAACTGGGCGGTCGCGATGATGACATTGCTCGTGCAATCAAGTTTCGCTTGAATAGTGTCCTTGATCTGGTAGCAGCTGGGGCTCGGTACCACAAAAAATGTTATGTACTTGTTACTGATGCGTCGAAACGTGTGTCAAGTGGAAGACCGAAAGATGATGACATAACTGAAGGCATGGAACAAATTTTTACATATTTGCAAGAAAATTCTACTGAGTGTCAATTTCCACTTCAGACATTAATTGATCAAATTACAACATGTACCGTTCCTCGTGTTAAAATAGTTAAAAGACGATTACTTGAAAAGTATGGTGACGATATCCTCATCGTGGAAAGACAAAGTCGAGGTACTTTAGTTTGTTTCAGAAATGTTGGTCACAAACTCCTCTCTGACATGTTTTACGAACGAAGAGACGCAGACCCTCAGGCAGAAAAACTGCGAGTCATACGTGAGGCTGCAGGTATAATTCGCAGTGATATTCGCTCGATGGTTTATGAAACAAGTGAATACCCAGCATCCGACAACTTTGTGGAAGACGTGAAATCTTATGTGCCTGAAACATTGCAAGTCTTGTTATCTGAGGTAATACAAAAAGATAAACGCGGTTGGCTCGAGCCTTGGAATAGGAAATGTACATCGATTGCGCATGCAATCATAGCGGCTGTACGACCACGTTCGTTCCTTTCCCCACTTCTGATTGGCGTAGGAGCATTTTTATACAAAAAATTTGCTTCGAAAACACTCATCAGCATTTTATCAAGTATGGGATTCAGCGCCTCATACAAAGAAGTGTTTGAAAATTCGGCCATTCACGCAAAGGAACGTAGGACGTTAGACAACGCATTTGTCCAGTTCGTCTTTGACAATGCCGATTTTAATACTGACACCTTGGACGGACGAAGCACTTTCCATGCGATGGGTGGCATTCAGTGCATTACACCATCCACTGGTTTTGAAAAAGATGAGCCCGTAAATCGTATCATTGGAGAGAAGTCGGCCATACAAATTGCTGCGTTAGGGAAGATAGAAGTACTGAACTATGAAAAACATGCGTTAGCAGGACTACACGATGTCCGTGTCTCTGATGTTAATGAACTGTATAAAATATCTAAGAAAATTTTGCCTACAGTATCAGACTTTATCTGGCAATACGGGAAATGGAAATGCGTTGTCGATATACCTGGATGGAACGGCTTCATGGAGTTAATTACCTCGGATTTATGTTATGAGATGTCAAAAGTCATATGCCTACCTTTCATCAACGCGCCCCCTTCAGATTATAATACTATTTACACGTCACTTCTTGAAGCAGTCAAAAGATGTAAGGATTCAAATCAGACGGCCTGTTTTGTAACTTTCGACCAGCCGCTGTACTGGAAAGCTTCCGACATAGTTGCAGCTTCTGAGCCATCGTCCGATTTGCAGAATGTCGTTGTGAGACTCGGGGGCTTTCACCTATTGATGTCCTTCCTTGGAACAATAGGCTATATCATGGCTGGTAGCGGAATTGAGGACATTTTTAAATTGATTTACGCAGAAAATTGTGTGAAAAAAATCCTTATTGGACATGCGTACTCGAGAGCAATTCGCGCACACTTCCTAACGCATTTAGCTATATCTAAAATCATTATGAATAATATCGACGTTTGTAATGATGAATTCGATGTATTAGACGATTACACCGATGCTCTCGATCGTCCTGCTGTGCTGGAAGCTTCCAAGAATGAAAATGTCCAAGAAATCGTGAATAAATTTTACAACGAACTCCAAACAACGAAGGACAAGAGCCCTACTGCAAGACTATGGATCCAGTACTATGAAATGGTGACTTTAGTCAAAAACTTCATAGAAGCTGAGCGAAGTGGAAATTGGGCTCTTCATCTTGATACCATCCTAAAAATGCTGCCCTTCTTTCACGCAAGCGGTCATTTTTTATATGCAAAGTCTGCCCATTTATATTTGCAGCAAATGAGGACCTTGGGTGAAAAATTACCTGCCGACGAATTAGAAAAATTCACTAATAAAGGATATTTTACAATTCGAAGAACACAAAAGTTTTGGTCCGGCATCATGTCGGATCAGACCATTGAACAAGTTTTGATGCGGTCACTCTGGACAGCTGGTGGATTACACCAACGTAACATTTCGGACTCAACCATCTCATCATGGATTTTGGGAACGATCTCCCTTCAAAATGTATGCGAGCAGATTGAAAATTTCGCAGGCGTCGCTTGTGCTACTTCCGAGCAACACGTAGACATGCGTCCTGCAAGAATCATACGAGATGATTCAGACGTCGAAAAAATAGATGTTTGGCTCGCTGTCCACAATCCATTTCCGGAAGGAAAAGATGTCATGTCCATAAGTACGGGAATCGTTGGACATTCCAAAATCAATTGTCACCGTGCACAGAAAATTGGTGACTCCATGATGTCCAAAATCGTAAACGAACGATTCGACGGTATCTCTTACAAAAGAAAAGATAAAGTACAACCACTGGCTACTGTCAACAGTTGCATTCAAATCGAATCTACATCTATTACGATCGACCCTCTGCTACTATTTCAGAGAATGTGCATAACGAAACATTCGGAAGCCGATATTGAAAAATATTTAAAATATGACTTGTCGCCTTTTCCTTTAACTTTATTTACAGAAGTAGGAATGCGCAAAGGAACTAAGTCCTCGATGTACAATGCATTTACGCCATTACAAAATGTACAGTTTGGACAAAATCATATAAGATTGATAGATGGCGGATTCCTCTTACATAAAGTTGTGGGGACAAAGTCACCAATTTCAAACTTATTTGTACAAAGTACGTGACGTATGTGCAGAAACATTTTGGAACAAATGTTTGCATCGTATTCGACGGTTACACAAACGATAAGTCAATTTCCGGGACGAAATCAGCTGAGAGAGAAAGGCGTATTAGGAAGAAACAAAGCCCAGATGTAGTTTTCGACGAAAACACGACTCCAACAATAAGCCAAGATAAATTTCTGTCAAACGCTAACAACAAAGAGAGGTTCATCGCCATGATTCGTGTTCATTTCGAGTTAGCGGGAATTGAAGTTCGACAGGCTGTCGAAAATGCGGATGCCCTACTCGTCAATACAGCAATCGAAAAAGTTGAAATGTATGATTCAGCTGAAATTGTCGGTGAGGACATCGACTTACTGGTGTTACTTACTGGACTGGCACCTAATGCAAAGAATATATTTTTCACAAAGCCTGCTAAAGGCAAAGTCAAAGAAGCGAAAAATGCTTGGATACGATACGCTTCAAATGTTTTGTCAAATCAGCTTCAAACACTCAGTTAAATTTAGCCACGCTGCCACCAACAAAAACCTCCGCAAAGGAACACATTTTGCGCACCTACCACCAAGTCCAGACTTGGCTAGGTAAAAAAGAGCCCGAAAACTATGGCTGGGTTAGAACTTATGCAGGTTTACAGCCAATCAGAAACCATGCGCCACCAGCACCTGAAGAACTATTAAAATTAATTTCCTGTAAATGTAAAGGAAGTTGCAGTGGTGCATGTGGCTGCAGGAAAGCAGGCATCAAATGTTCAGTCATTTGTTACCACTGTTCCGGGCAAACGTGTCTAAATGCAGTTACTCCAGCAGAAATAGTCCGAAATGAAATTAATGAATGTTTAGAAAATATCGACAAAGAAAACGCGGAAAACCCTGATACATCACCTTCCGTTGCAGAAGAAGAAGAAGAAGAAGAAGAAGATGACAACCAGCCGTCAACTAAACGACTTAGATACAACTAAATTATGTGTATTTCTTTTAATATAATAACAATTAGTTTAATGGTTAATGAATAAATAAATATTGTTTACTCTTTTATATGAAATGTTGTCGATACACTTATTCTTCCAAACTTCATACATAGGTTAAGATCAATTATATCCAAAAATAAAATTTCTTGTATTTTTTTTATCAGCCGGTAAGTGTAACTATATTTTCGTATAGACTATTATGTCTGCAATGATAAATACAGATTCGATTGGTAGAGGACAATTTTACGGTGTTCAAAATACCTGCAATAATTACGAAATATTAAAAAAATATCTTCTTTGCTCTAATTGCAACTAATTATGAAATGTAAATAAGTTCAAAAATGCTCATTTTTTATATTTTCGCGTTCAATTCGTCGAACATTATTTACAATTTTCGAGGTACCATAAAAAATAACTTGTACAGCATCATAAAGCCTGTGAAAAATATATATTATATTAATTTTTTATAATAGTAAAGTCGAAAATCGCAGTCGCAGCGATTTCATGCCGCGTAGAGACACATCCGATTCACCGCTGAGCCGCTGACGCGGAACTCGCACTTTGAGAGCGCTCTACAAGGAGTATTTTTCAACAAAAGTGAACGTATAATATATGAAAATTGTTCATTTTTTATGCTCTACAACTTTTATTTGAAAAGTTTTTCATCGAAATTTTCGAGTAAAACGCAAAAAACTAAAAATTTATCTCTTTTATTTTACTTAATTCTTCGATATCTCGAAAACAATCGATTAATCAAAAAAAGTTATACAACATAATTTGTAGAGCGGGAAAAACCCGTTAAAATGAGCTATTATAAAAGTATTTTGCCTTATTAGAACCCGAGTTATCGCCAACAAACGATTTTTTCACGTTTTTTAGTCTAGCAAAAGAAGCACGCGCTCTCAGGTGCTGAAAAATGAGAGTTAAGCTTTTCTCGATGTCCCCTACAACCTAGAAAAAAAAATTGCTACTAGGAATTTTGTCTTTTTCAAATGTACATAGTGACTGGACTATAACGAAATCATAGATATATTAACATATATACAATGTAAATTATACATACCTTAGACATTGTAGTAAAAAATATCCGCATCGCATATTTTTAGAAGCCATTGCAATTTTAGATGTCTTTTTCAAGTTAATTTTAGATACATCACTATGCCTAGATCGAATCTCAACACATAATACATATTCGCAAATATTTTCAGGAGTCCACGTTGATCGTGTCTTTACTTTTGAAATATAATTGGAGTGACCTGGCATTTGAATTGATGATTTTGATATCTCATTCTTATTTGCTCTTGATATTTTGATTCTGCAAGCGTCAAAAACTACTGCAGGTAGATATAGATCATTTACGTTAAAATCGGGAAATATTTTATGTATTTCATTTAATATTTTGCCTGTTGTTTTAAAACTTCTCCCTTTTGGTTTTTACTTACAAAAAAGACACATATTACAAAGATTTTCCTGATGACTTTTGGCAAATTTTAATCGCGACACCATTATCAATAATAATGAGTTTACAATCGACCACTTAACAGACTTTAAGATAAATAAGTTAGGTGATATAAGAATGTATAATCATAAATAATTCAAAATGTTTGTGAATAGTTACACACATAAATAACTGTACATTCCAGTGCATGAATATCCCTTTAATATTATTGTAATATGCATATATAGAAGTACGTGTGTATATACATACATTGATTGAAGAAAGATGTGTTTCTGCGAGTGCTACAAGACCACTAACATTGAATTATTTCTAATTTGAATTTTTTTTCAAAAAAATCTATTTTTTTAACGGGATTTGTAAAATATCGGTCAGTAAACCGATTTTAAAAATGGTTGCTCTGTGTTCCTATGATGATAACAAAACGCCTGACACGCGTTTTTTATTTAACTTACCTTCTGGCGATCCATGAGTCATGATTGCAGCGAATTAAGATCATTAATGTCGCGAATGGGAATAATATCTGAATTCGGACCATCTTCTTTCTTCATAAGTATGACACTATCTTTTGGCCATATATATTAAACCCATTTATGTGGGCATGAGCTTTAACCTTCAGTAGTGTTTCGTAAACAGAAGCGGGTAGCCAATCATTTACAAAGACTTTGGATGGTGCCAACTCTGGATAAATCATTGACAAATTTAGATCAGGTTTTGATTTTATAGATTTCAGAAACTGATTTCTTGTATTTTTCTGACTAAATGTTATTAAGAGAGACTGCGGTTTGTTTGTGAGTTTCGGGTTGGTATATTTCATCCTTAATGTTTCAGAGAGGTCAGACGGATCGAGAGAAAGATTAAGTACGGAAATCAGGTCCATTATGTATTTAGTATCACCTTGCCCATGTTGTTCAGGTAATCCAGAAATGACTACCATATGCCCCTCCGACATCTGTAATTTATTTAGCTCTGCAGCCTGTTCACTCATTTGAACTTTGAGGGCTGCATTCTTCTCTTCTAACGATAAACATAGATCAGAAAGTTGTTGTTGGGAGTTTTTCAGTTCTTCATAATTTGATCGCATTTCGGATTTAATGTCAGATATTTCTGACATTAAAGATGTTATTTTTTTTGGCGATATCAGCATTATGCTTGTCTTGACACTTTTTAAAATGATCAATTTTAGTGCTAAAAGATTGAGCTAATCTACTAAAAGCAGCGAGGACTGGATCTGTTGTTCCGGATGTTGGTTTCTTAGTATTTTTAATTGAATTTGTTGAAGAGGTAGAGGAAGAACGCGGTCTAACAGGTAGTGTTCCTGAATTATTTGTAGTTATACAAGCTTTACAAGCTTTAATAGTTGTATCTCTCTTATTGATTTTGAAGAATTCAGTACACTTCGGTTGGTAAGGAGAATTACATTTTTAGCAAGAAACAGGTATCTTTACTTCCTGCTTACAAATCTCTGGCAACGAACTTTTTAAAGTGGATTTGTTCATATTCGAGTTTTGATGCCAAGACTTGTGTAACGTAATGCATAATTTGACACGCTAGGTGGAAAAACGCAAGAATTACTTTACCGCCTATTGATATTCGATGTTGATGACGATCTTGCCACGAGAGGTTAGTACTAGCTAACTTGTCCAAAAATGTACTCCCAGCAATCTCTATGTGTAAAATATGTCCGATGTTGTTTCGAACTGTGTGCTGTCTCCTTAAATGTAGACATTATTTGTACCGTTGTTCAAAGTGGTAACCATTAAACTAATAAAAATTCATGTAGAAGCAATCGCATCAAGACCAGTTACGACGGGCTCAATCAGATACTGCTCCGCACTCTCGGACTTGCAAAACGGCGAGTCCGCGGGCAGTTCTTTAAACAATAATTAATTACTTAAAAAGTTGTTAACGGGCCGTTTTGAAATTTTAACAGTATTTTCTACATAGTTAAACGAATATTTTTAATGCAAAACATTTCAGAAAATCATGCCGCTTTTGAGGAAATCGTATTTGTTTATAACATTTACCAAATAAATACGTCAAAACATATTTCTTCAATTTTGTTTATATTTCATCGCAAAGCGTCAGTAAATACGAATCTTTCATCCTATCAAATATTTGTTATATATTCAAACGAATTTGAGTTACAGGACTTTGAAAATGGTACGTTTTTTAACATCGTAAACTTCGAAAAATCATAACTCGAAAATTTTGGAAGGTCATTTTTGTTTAATGGGAACCCCTATTTTTGGTACCGGATTCGGAAAGAGAAGAAAATTTGAGGTCGAGAATGTTAGTCTACACATCCGTTTTACGAGTCTCCTTTAAAAGATCAAATCCAGGTCAAATGTTGAAAAGTCTCCCACAAGCTGTCTTTTTTCATGTTGATTGTTTACTAGGCTTAGAAGCCGATGACTGACTAGTAGGACCTTAACGTCAAATATGACAGTCATTTAGAAGCAGTTTAATTAAATAAAAAAATTCCACTTTTGTTCTTAAGGGTATTCTTCTGAAGCCCCTGAGCGCCGCGGTGGCCATTGTGGAACTACCAAACCGGAAGTAAAACTCCTTTGCAGATTACGCCTTCAATTTTAACTTTTTATCTTATTAAGTGTATTTTTATAAGCTACTATTCCCCTAGAATGTGCGTCCACTTCGATATTGGCGCAACGTTTGTCGCATAATCCAAAAAAAAAGCATAAAATCGGCCTGTTTTTCACCTCACACGTACATGATGTGTAGATGTGTTAGTAGTCACGATAAAAACGCTTATTGCATCGTTTCGATAACGCTAACGCACAAAAACGGAGTGGACGTTCATTCCTGTCACTTCGCGGATTACATTGAACCAATTTTTATGCAAATTAATTATGTTTTCGGCGCGAAATCTGCAAATTGAGACTCGAAGCGCGTAATGGCGGCACAAGCGAAAGATTTGACATATATCAGTTCCGCGTTTTTCGATGAGGTGGAGCCCAAAGCGAATGTCAGGATCGTAGGTATTCTAGGGCGCTTCCCAGGGCCCGCGAGCATGTGCACGCATACATATGTAACTTGCATGTATGAATATGTCTACATTCATGTGTGTATGCATGAATCCATACATATATATATATATATATATATATATATATATATATATATATATATATATATATATATATAGGAAGGGTATGCGATCGAGGTGGCGAGGCATATACGGGAGCAGAGAGAGAAAGAGAGAGAGAGGGGGGACAAGAATGTAAAAGGCTGTTATCTCATTCTCTCACAAGGGAACCTCAGGTGCGATGATTCTCACCTATTTTATTGAAACTTTCTCATAATATCGGACATACACCACCCTTTTGATTATCAGAAAGATCGATGGAATACTCAATCGTTTTCTAGAAAATCGTATTTGAATTTAGTACCTTTTCAGCTATAAGTAGTAACTTATATGAAGCGAATATCGCAATTTTTTACAGAAGCTAAGTTGGCTCAGGCGATATAGTGCTTGTTTCGTAACTAATGTTTCAGGGGTTCAAATCTCGATAGAAGAGTGTTGTTTTTTTTAAAGCCTATTTGTTATAAACTATTTATGAACCGTAGAAATTGCGAATTTTAATTATTTTTAACTTTTTTAAATTATGTTTTGAAGATAGTTTGAGATAATTTCATCCTCTTCAAAATAGTTCGGATACTACCACTGTCTAAATGTAGCCAAAAAATACTTATTTTCAAAAAAAGTACATGAAAGTAACAATTTTTCATATTTTTCTATTGTACCATCGTGGATTTATGATCAAACTGATTTTTTTCTTAAACATAAAGATTCAAAATTTCATTATTTGCAACTTTCATTATATGCACTTTTCCCACATGAAGCACGGTTTTCGAGTAATTATTAATTTAATCGCAAAAAACGTTACGATTGTGCGTTAATTTGTTTTTTAAACATATCTTCTTTATTGTTTTAATCATATCTTCGTAAATATTGAACGCACAACATTACATAAAAAAATGAAAATTGTTCGTAATTTCATCCTCTACAACTTTTATTGGAAGTATTTTGCGATGCGAATCGTTATTTTTTACTTATAATCGAAAAACGCGCGTTACAGTTACTCCGAAAAACTGCCAATATTTGATAAAAACTATCTCGGCTTTTATTGGTTGTAGAAGCTATTTTAAAAGTTGAAATTGTGTAGAATTTCCCCAAATACAATTTTCGTGAATTTCTTTTTTTGTTTAATAAATTTCAGAAAAACCTATTTTTTGGACACATTTTTCCTAGTTAACCCTTGTAGTTTGATAGCGTGAAGTTTTGCATCACCATACCTGACTAACCTGGAAAAGTATGGTGATGCAAATATTTATGTATAGATTCTTTTTTATAGATTCACTGAAATCGGTAATAATGTTGAAAATTTGTTATATGACTAAGTTTCCTCAATATGGATATCAATTATTTTTTAATAGTTATATCGCATTTGTCTGAACTACATTTAAATTCTACGCTACTAACGAATTTTCCATTATGTAACACGAGTCATGGGATTAAAAGTAATTAAGTTAAAAACCAATACATCCCTGCATTTTTATCTGTTCAGTATGAAGCATTAATGGCAGAAATAAGTAAGAAATAACGCCATTTTACATGCAAAATACAAATAAAATATTCTTTCTTTCTCATTACTAAAATAGATCTGTTGATAAACGTCGTAGGTTTTAAAAGTAGAGTCAAGATGTCAAAACCAAAGCCAACCCCCAAAACCAATAGTGCAATGTATAAATCCATTCAGAAGTTGAAAGGGAATCACCACATTTATTTTGATCTCTTTATTTTTGTTTCTTTATCATTTTCGATTTACAAAATGATAGCGTGTCGAACAATTAAACATTCATATTGTTTATCACTTTAGAAATTTTCTTTTTTCACCACTTATAAGTCGAATCCATTTAAAATTCATATTTCGTGATATTTTTAAAAAGTATGAAAAATGCAAGAAAAAAAGTCAGGGCACGAGTTTAAAGTTAAAAAGTAAGTAAATTCAGAGCATAAGAAACTTACAAAAATTTGTGTTATTGACAAAATTTGGAGTAATAAATTTTGGTAAACAATACAAAAAAAAAATTGTTTAGAAAAATGTAAACAAACACGTATTCCACATATTCTTAGTTTAAAATGCATACTAGAAATCGATTGGTTACAAAATATGCATAAAAAAGTCGGCGTTGAAAATTATTAAAAATTGTAAGAAAAGTGACAATTTTAATAATCAAATTTGTCAGTCTTTGACTCTTCTGAAAAGTCTTGTTATTAATAAATACTAAATTTCAACAGTTAATATTGGATTTGTACTTCATTGCCTAGAATATGCTCAACTGAAATATTTTTTTGGAAGTAATGTTGAAATAATTATGAAATAATAATCAATAATATGCATGTTTACATGGATATCATTTTTTTCTGTCAATGGACTTCTTATAATTCTCTGGCAGGGTATCCGATGGTTCTTTCTTTATTTGCCCATCAACATTCACTTAAAAGTTGTTGCGTGACTTTTTTAAAAATATTTATCGACAGCTGTCAGTGAAAATACAATGTAAATTCACAATATTATAAAAAATTTTAAATTATTCTTCACTAATCTTCAAAGTCTGTTCTTTTACAAATAATAATTATGAATTTACATTATTTTTCTCAATTAATATTTATAAACTGAAGAGCATCGCGATTAAAAGGGCCCAAAATAACAAATTTCTTTCAAAAAAATTGTCTTATCACAATTTTAAGTTATATCTGGGTATTCGACATAATTTTATAAGGTTTTGCAATTCTCCACCTGACCAATCCCATTTTAAATCCTGCAGTGAAAAAAGTTTCAAATTTAAAATCATGGTAAATGCAGAGAACTTCTGGTTTTGATTCCAAAAGTATTTTTAGCCAACTTTTTAATATTTATTTTTCAAATTAAATTCAAAAACACAGATTGATGGTGATAAATATTAGAAAAATATGACAAATTCGAAAATATTTATTACCATCAATCTGTATTTTTAAAATTAATTTTAAAAATAAATATTAAAATAGCCTCGAAGAGGGAAATTTCATAGATTTCGAAAAAGGGGGCTAAAAATACTTCTGGAATCAAAACCAGAAGTTCTCTGCATTTACCATCTTTACGAACTGTAATAGTCATATAGGAATTTTAATTAATTAATGTTAACGGTTGATTTGCAGAAAAAAAATAATGTTTAAAATCATGTTTTATACTATTTTTATTGTTCTTTTAGGTAAATTAAGAGATACGTATTTTTTTGTTTTGCACAAAATCTCTCGCTGGTGATTTCATTTTTGTCCGAAACAGGTAGGAAATTATTTTTAAATCTCTCTATTTCCGTTAATAATCGATATTTTAACATTCTGTTTTCTTAATTCAGTAGTGTTTTAAATGTTCTTTCATGGCCATTTTGAAATTTTACAAAATTTTAAAAATTAATAAAATGGCGGTCATTTAAAAAAAAAGAAAAACTTGATTTTCAAAATTCTAATTTTTTTGTATCATAATTAGACACTAAAAAAAAGAAATCGTTATTTATCAGATTTCAGCGACGTCATCTTTTAGTTAGTAAAACAACAGGAAAATGTTCAGCATATATATTACAAATAGAAACTTTTACACATTAACATTAAGAAACAATTTTTTATATTTTAAGAATAAAAACGTGCTACCGCTGACTCCGTTATCGGCCCAAGGAAAATATGTTCAAACATAAAATTGAGCGTATCGCCATTGTTGATGTCTAATAATAATGCGTAAATAGAACAAGAAAAAATAAGAAAAGTGCAGAATTTTCCGGAGAAATTTTTCTTTCATATATTAAGAATCTTACAATGAATATTACAACCCTACTTAGCGCTACCCAGGATGAACGACGTGATAGGACAAGGACAAAGGACAGGTTATTTTCCCCCGCGTTAATGACGATTTGTCTATTTGCGGGTCGGCTCTCGGGTGGAGAGGTACAGGACAGAGACGGACAGTACAATGACAGAACTAGGCATATACAACACAACACCCACCCAGAGCCAGTCCCCCCTACCCCAATATCGGTACCACCAGCAGATTCGGCGGTCTGTGCCTTATCGAGTACGACGCGGGGCTTATCCCCTCTTTATCCGAGATAAGACCCACGACGTACCGACCGCGGATAAGACGCTGCCGGTACCGATAACTGCCGAAGGGGGTCGGCAGCGGTCCCAAATTCGTACCTTCGCCCAGCAAAGTTCCCCGGTTATTCCACACTGGACATAAGCAGAGAAAATTGCAGGACGGGGATTCGAACTCGGGCCCTTCGCGACGTTCAGTTCGGGCGGACTAAGACTGACGCCTTAGCCCGCACGACCATCACGCCGAACGACGTGATAGGATTCTTATCCCATTGGGGTACTTTTTGAAGTGAGTCTCATTGCCTCTCACGAATTAGGGTGCTTTTTGAATTGTAACTGTTTCACGATTAGATAAGTAGATGTGTGCTTCATCTGTAACATGAAACCTGAACGACACGTTCATTTTTATATACTGACGGATGAAGATTTTTCAACGAATGTCTTCCACCGGTCGTTAACAATAGCACGCATTTATTCTTAAAATATGATCAAATTGTTTATTAATAATAATATTTTAAAGTTTCTATGGCTAATAGATATGATCCAAATTTCTCTTTTATTTTACTAACTGAAAGATGACGTTGCTGCAACCTGATAAATACCGATTAAGAAAAAAAAACTTGACGCTTCCACACCATTTTAGCGCAGACCAAACCTATTGGAAAACATTCCTTTTTATATTGTCTAATCATAAAAAAAATTAGAATTTTGAAAAATGATGTTTTTGAGAAAAACGAGTTTTTTCATTTCAGAATATGGCCGCCATTTTGTTAATTTTCAAACCTTATAAAATTTCAAAATGGCAATGAAAGAACATTTTAAACACTACTAAATTAAGAAAACAGAATGCTAAAATATCGTTTTTTAACGGAAATAGAGAGATTTGAATATAATTTCCTACCTGTTTGTCAAAAATGAAATCACCAGCGAAATTTTTGTGCAGGCCGTAACTTCGCGAAAAAATTTTTTGTTCGCAAAATAAAAAAATACGTATCTCTTTATTTACCCAAAAGAACAATAAAAATCGTATAAAACATGATTTAGAGTTTTAAATTTATTTTCATTGCATGATATGAAATGGAATGTTGGTCACCTACAATATTCGTTTTCTAAATCTTTATATATTTATGGTGTTATAGAATATATTCTCTATATCAATAATTTCCATTTACAATCCATATTAATTACATTAGAAAGTGTTAATTAAGGCCCATGCCTACCACAGCACAGATAGCGCCAAACTAGCTATTGAAAATAAGATATATGCCAAAAATTAAATATCCCTGTATTTTGGTTTTTAAAAAATACTTGTTTATAACAATGTGTTATCAACAATATCGTCAAAAGTGGTTTTAGGGGAAATCTGGCTGCGCCAATCGATTTTACGGGAAAAATTAGATGCTAATCATTGGAAGTACGATATGTCAAAAATAAAATACCTGGTTTTTTGTTTATAAAAAATAATTGTTCATAACAATTTATTGGTAAAGAATATACACAAATTCTATACTTTTCTGTAATAATGTGGATTTACATTATTTTCCATTGTCAACTGTCGATAAATATTTAGAAAAATTACAGTTTTTTGTTGATAAAGCCCGCAACAACTTTTAGATGATTGTTGATGAGTAAATAAAGCAAAGAACAATCGGAAACCATCATTTCAAAAAACTGCAAAAAAAAAGCCATTACCTTTTTTAGGTTGATAACTGGCGAAATATACATTGCAGGTCATATGCTCTATAAGGTATGTTGTACCGCTGTAAAAAACCTTCAAAATCAGTCATCATTCATTAAAGTAACATTAAAACGAGCCGAGTTATTGCAAAAAAACTATTATTTTTTTTAAACTTCAATGGATCGCCACTCAAATTCTGAGCTTCAGATCCGATTTTGGTATAAAACTTTCTTGCTCAAAATGATGTTAGGATTCACCCCCTGCAATATTAGTCGGGAGTTCTGGGACACCCTGATATATATATATATATATATATTAGGGTGATTCAAAATAAAAAGGAACGGAATATGGACACGGCTGTTGATTTATTCAAAAGTACATAAAAGAACAAGAATTTTGACCCCTTACAAAACGCGATTGGTTAAATTTTAGAGGTGGCTCAAAGCGCCGGAAGTTTCAAACTTTTAATTAAAAATAACTTCTGCGACAAACATTTGTCTATTAACCCGATTATTTAAATCAATATATCTTCAAGGGTTTTCAAGGTCAACAATCACAAATCTGTAGTCAGATTTCCAAATTCAAAATGGCGGAAGAATTTTTGAAAAGCAATCCTATTTTTATAAAATTTAATATACAATGGTTTTTGGGGTCGCAGACTATGAATCTGAAGTCAGATTTTAAAAATTCAAAATGGCGGACTCAAAATGGCAGAAAAATTTTTGAAAATCTATCCTATTTTTATAAAATTTAGTATAAAATGGTTTTTGAGGTCGCAGATTATGAAGAGGCCGAAGCATAATAAGAACTTTACCTTTTTTTTTATTCTCTCATTCGTTATAATTAACTCGAAAATTTTAAAATCGAGTTTTATTTAACACGAAACTTTAACGTTAACGACGTTCTATCCTTTAATCTCTCATGCAGTTAGAAACGGGTAGAACGACGTCAAGGTTAAAGTTTCGAGTTTAAGTTCTATGGGCTTGGGTGGAAATGAGAGACAAATTGCAATGATCTCTGGGAAATGAAATCGGACATGTCATTAATGGGGTAGCTGCCCAAGTCTTCGATAACATCTCTTTCATGAACGGTTGTGCTCGTTCCTTATTTTGAAATGCTTTTACCATTTTTAATTTGATCTCGACTGATACATCCTCGTCGAAAAATGCCAGTGGAGCAAGTTCATAGCTCAAGTACCATAGATGCCCAGAAAATTTGTTTATTGCAGCCTGTGACACCTGTTTGTTTACTTGGTCATACTCTTGGAGTGACCTTAAAAGTCGGAGATCATTTCTCGGCGCAGAAATCGCAAGTGGTGCCCTAAACCAAGCTTTAGTGTATACTTTGACCACAAAAATGCACACTTCACTTAGGCCCGAAAGTTCACTACTTGTTAAGTGAAATTGTGATCGAAACATATATATTTTTAAACTGTACAAAGCTTTAGCCATCCATCTAGCGTGGTGTACTGCACCAGGTGTACGAAATTTTATCCCACACGGAGGAGTTTAGCTGATAAAAATTAAAATAAGTTCGAGAAACTCTTTATAATCATCTCTTGGTTGGGTGTTCTTAAACAAATAAAAATAGAACTATCAGTAATAATATAAATTAATGACTCTATCGTTTACATTATTCAACAAGAAATATTAATAAAATGTCGATATCTGCTTTTATTTAACATCTAGAGTCACGACGTTTTTTCGGCACCTTTAGAGCCATGACCAGGGTAGTTTTCGTCCTGAATGTTCTTAAATATGCAAAAGTGATGTAAAAAATCTTAAAAAATTCATGCAGCTTTTTTGAACCTTCAACTTGAAGTCCCAATTATAGTGTTAATTAAAACTCGATTTTAAATTATTCGAGTTAATTATAACGAATGAGAGAATAGAAAAAAAATGTAATGTTCTTATTATGCTCCGGCCTAAACCATTGGATACCAAATATTATAAAAATAGGATTGCTTTTTAAAAATTCTTCCGCCATTTTGAATTTTTAAAATCTGACTTCAGATTCATAATCTGCGACCCCAAAAACCATTGGATACCAAATATTATAAAAATAGGATTGCTTTTTAAAAAGTCTTCTGCCATTTTGAATTTTTAAAATCTGACTTCAGATTCATAATCTGCGACCCCAAAAACCATTGTATACTAAATTTTATAAAAATAGGATTGCTTTTCAAAAATTCTTCCGCCATTTTGAGTCCGCCATTTTGAATTTGGAAATCTGACTACAGATTCGTGATTGTTGACCTTGAAAACCTTTTAAGATATATTGATTTAAATAATCGGGTTAATAGACAAATGTTTGTCGCAGAAGTTATTTTTAATTAAAATTTTTAAACTTCCGGCGCTTTGAGCCACCTCTAAAATTTAACCAATCGCGTTTTGTAAGGGGTCAAAATTCTTGTTCTTTTATGTACTTTTGAATAAATCAACAGCCATGTCCATATTCCATTCCTTTTTATTTTGAATCACCCTAATATATATATATATGCACCCATATACTTTTTTAGGCATGTCTAAGAAGTGTATTACTGATGGTAAATGTTTTTTAATTTTCTATGCAGAAGTCTAATATTAGATATTAAAATTTAGTATTTATTAATAAAGACTCAAACTCTGTTTAGCGAAAAAAATGTAAAATTTGACTATTACAAATGTATTTTGTCTTACAATTTTTAATATTATTCAGTGATGATTTTTTTTTCTATGCATATTTTGTAATTTTAAACTTCTCACGTGGATTTGAAAAAAGTGGTATAGAATGGAAAATTATGAACCGATAAAAAATTACAATTTGGACATTTGTACCACTCGATATGTTTTTAGGTCGAAAATGATGAAGAAAAGAAATAAAACCTTAGCTGAAAATGAAAATATAACTGTACATATACTAATGTTACATATTTTCAAAAAAAGTTTTAGCCATCTATTCTATACGATAACTTCATGTAGAAACGATTTTCCGAAGAAGACGCACGAGTTACCTCGTCCGAATCCGTCGGATAGCCGGGAGAAATTCTATCGCAAGAAAAAAAATGAGCTTGGCCGTTGAAACTATCGGACGATCGCTGTAAATGCATATATATATGCTACAGCACCGATTTTCGGGATGCTCTTGGCGATCTCGGCCAATACATATGTATACGTACACATGTAAACAAAATTGTGGGGCCCCGCTAAGAACCCTTCGAGAAAATC